>VYXF01001780.1:24911-36335 GCA_013397295.1 Polioptila caerulea
GCCCCGCGCGGCGCGCGCCGTCTCCCTCTATCCCGGCGGCAGCCGAAGGGAGCGGAGGGGCCTTGAGGGGTCAGCGCTGTCGGTGAGTCCTGGTTTCCAGCCCCTTGCAACCCCTAGGAATCCTTATAGCCTTACTTGGAGTCCTTGATCCCTCTCCCTGAGCCTCGATAATGGGAGTTTCGGGGGTCTCCAGAGCGTTCTTTACCCCTATAGGGCTGGAAATGGGGCGCCCCCTCATGACATTTGGGGGGAAGGGGCTCAGGGGTCCCTTCAGGATATGTAGGGCTCCTTTATCGTCTCAGAATCCCCAAGAAGGAGCCTGTGGTCATCCCTTTTGTTCTCTCTAGGGCACTTTTCCTGTGGAAAAATGGATTTGGGGGTGTCCTCATAGGGAATGGGGCTCCTTCCCTCACAGTGGTAGGAAGAGGAGAGTTTTGGGAATCTCTAGCCTTGTTAAAGCCTCAGAAAAGGGAGTCTGGAACTGTTCTCCTATTGTCTTTAAGGCCTGTTCCATTCCCCCAGAGTCCTGAGGGAGAGGATTTAGGGTGCTCTTGGTTTTTGGCATAACTTTTCTATGCTTAGAATCCTAGGGAATACCGGGGTGACATTCCCCACCCCCACCTTTCTCCATGTTTTCAGTCCCTTTTTCCTTACTAGGTCTGGAAAGAGGATCATGGGAGTCCCTGAGAGTCCTGAAGGAAAAGATTTGGGGATGCCCTTGTTTCTTGGGATTACTTCTCCCACTTAAAATCCCAGGGTATATTGTGGTGACACTCTCCACTCCCAAGGTTTTAGGTTTTTTCCCTCCAAAGTCCTGGGAAGGGGCATGTGGAAGCTCCCTCCACATTCCCTGTGGGGTCTCTCCCTCCCCTCACACCCCAAAAAAGAGGATCCCCCACATTATCTGGGGAATCCCTTTCACCTTGCCAGGCACAGGGGAGGGGGGATTTTAGGATTCTCCATGTCTTTGTGGTCCTTTTCCTTTCCCAGGATTTAGGAACTCTCTGCTACAGGTAAGAGGTGGGTGGGCTCGTGCTGGGGATCTTCCTAAACCTTTGTGGTTTTCCACAGGTTTTGGGGACACATTCCCTATTTTTTGGAAATAACCCTCATATATTAAAGCCTCACCTCTTCAAGTCTGGATTGGGTGGTGGGAGGGAAGGGATCAATGTTATTCCTGCCCTGGTAGGGAAGGGCATTTAGGGATCCCACACATCCCCAGCTGCTCCAGGTGCCTTCAGGATCTGCTCCTCCCCCCATTCCTGGGATTTTTTTGTCCAGTCACTTGCTGCAAAGGGAAACCAGAGCTGCTGCCGTGTCCTGGCACGGAGCAGCCGATCCATCCCATATCCCAGCCCCCTTGGCTGCCTTTCCAAACTTTCCCCAGAGCTGGGAAACCTGGAAAATCAGCTCTTGGTGCACCTGGGCTCTGCTTATCTCACCTGTCTCTCTTTACTCGTGCTGTTGTACCCAAATTTCCGTCACTTTGGGGAGGTTTGTCCTCTCCCTGTTTGTTTTTTTGTTGGTTTTTTTTTTTTTTTTTCCCAATGCTCAGGAGTGAGGGATACATTTCCAAACTATTTTGGGAACAGGCAGAGCCTGCTGTTGTGCTCCGTGGGGTTTTTGAGGGATTACATCCTGAACTAAACTCGCTGAGGCTGCCGCATCGGCGTTCCCAGAAATCCCGTATGGATTTGTTCTGTCGCATCCAGGTCATTGATGATTTGGGGTTGACTGATCACAATCCTTAGGGATGAGAAATTCTCTTTTCTGAGCTGTTTTGCTGTAATTCTCTCCTTTTCCGGGTGTCTCCCGTTTCTCCCTGACCTTCAGGTAGGATTTTTCCTCACCTGAGCTTTTCACTCCCAACTCTTTTTTCCCCCCCTGTTTCTCCTGAAGGTGACACATTCCCAGTCTTTCCCTTCTGCTGACTTCCCATATCCATGATTATCTCATTAATTAAGGAATTTTCAGCTTGGAGCAGGAAGTTGTGTTTTTAGGTGATGAAGTTTGGGAATTGTGGTGTTTTCCTGGAATGTGGAGCTTTGTCTCATAGCAAAGGTGATGATGGGTGTCTGACTTAAGGAAGAGCCAAATTTAGGGAATGAAACCGGCAGAGGAGTTAGTTTTAAATGAATAAAATATTAGATACAAGTGTTAATATTTTGATTTATTTTGATTTCTCTAATTTCTTTGATTTGCTTAAACTCATCCTGAATTTCTGGGCTGTGAGTTTTCCCAGTGGAGAACATTCCCAATGCCACAGCATGGTCTTTAATCCTAAAACTTTGTTTTTGAGGTGGTAAAAATGGCAGTTTTGAGTGGAAAATGTTGAAAGGTGATGATTTGTGTGATAAAAATCCCTTTTTCCCAGGTTCTTCCAGGAAAAACAGATGGACACAGAAGAGGAGTTACATTTTCCCCCAATTTTTCCTTGTTTAGAAGCTTTATTTCCTTGGAAGTTTGGGTTTTTTCAGGAGTGAACATAAGGTTTGGCTGCTCATGGAAGCAGAAAGGTGCTGCAGGAATGTTTGGAATCACCCAAAAATTGGGATCCTGAATTCCATCAACACATGCCAGGATTGGGATGGCAGGTTGGGAATTCTCAGGCTGTTGGGATGGGAAAATCCTTTTGGATAACATCACAATAATGTTCCTCTCCGTGTTATTAAAATGAAAATAAATTTGTTTTCTGTGGTGTTGGTTCACAAACTTCATGGAGTTCTGGAAAGTTCATCAGCTCCAAACTTCATCAAATATGTTAATTTAATTAATCATTAATTATTAATTAACTAATTTGGCTGAGGAGCTGCTGCATCCATGGAAATTGGAATTTTTCTCTAATTTTATCCTGTTTCTTTTAATGCTGTCATAGGAGCAAAAAAAGTAAGTACTTTCTAATTGTTGTCTGGTTTTTTTGGGAATTCTGGAAAATCTGGGATATTTATTTGGGATATTTATGGTGGGATATTTATTTGACAAATTACTGCTGAGTTTTCTTGGAAATAATTAATTTTAAAGAGTTTTTAAAATTAATTTCAGCTCTGCCAATTGGAGGGAATCTCCTGGAAGTTCTTCCATATGGAATTCCTTCTCCATAATTCACCTCATCCCTGAGGGCTGCAATTCCAGGGATTAGATCTGCTTAAAAACTGAAGCAAAATAATTTTTAAAAATAGATTAAATAATGGCAAAAAAATTAATTTTTAAATTTAGTTTAAAAAAGTTTTAGGATATTTTTTGGTGCAAAATCCCACAATTTTTTATTATTTTACTCACTGTTATTTATTTACTATAATAAATTTATTTTTATGTGAATGTCCTAACAAGAATTTATTGCTCTGTAAAATAAAACATAAAATAAATTCAAAAATTCAAAATGAACTTTAATTTTGAAATTTTTCTTTAAATTCTGAATTGAAAACTCAATTTTGAAGCATTTTTAGCTGAATCAAAGTTTCCCAACTCCAGGAAAAGAAAAGAAATCTCCTTTTGCCATTCCTAATAATTTGTATCATTGGAATCTAATTAATATTTGAAACTATAAATGGTTGAAGGCAGAATTTAGTTTATTAATATATAAATTTAAATTGAAATATTGAAGACCCAGAAAAAGCATTTATGTGTAACTTCTAAATAAATTTTTTAATTCAAAGCAATAAATTTTAAATTTAAACAAAATTTAAAATTTAAAATTAAATTGAAATTTAAAGTTAAGAGGCTTCCAAAATATTCCAGGAATTTTTCAAGGAATTCTTTGGAATTACAAACCTTTGAGGATATTTCATCTGTCTGGGAATTTTATTTGGCGACCTGCCACAGGTCAATTTTTATTAATTAATTATTGAATTAATCACAAGATTTCCAGCTCCTGGACAAGTTTAATTTGCCAATAACTTGAATTTTATCCCAAAATCAAATCCCAGTTTTTCAGCAGCTGCCTTTTAGTAGGAAAACCCAACCAGGAGGAAACAACAACCTCCGAAAATGCAAAAAATTAGTGCCAGTTTTCCCCAAATTTTGCCGAATTGGGAATAAGTAACGATTTATGACTAATCCAGTATCTTGGAATAATATCCTGTAATTCCCAAGGATTCGAACATAATCCTGTGGGATTTTTTTCCTGCCTGTTGCCTTAAAATTTGTAGTAACGGGGGGAATTCTTGGCAGGAATATTTCAGGAGGAAGGCAGTTTTGGCCACATTGAATTCCTTGGAGTTCAAACTTATCCCGGAAGGGAGAAATAAATGGAATATTGGCGGTTTTTCCCGGGAATATGAACGGATAGAAAGATCTCCTGCATGCCCTTGCTTTGCTCTGCTGCCACTACATTTGTTGTGCTTATCTCTCCATGCTGCCCATTGTTTTTTCGGGAAGATGAGGACACGGAAAAATCCCTGCTCCGTGGACAAAGTTTGGCTGGAAAAGCACCGGAACGACGAAGCCGAACGGGAAACGCCGGAAGCGCCGGAGCCTGAGGCCGTCAACGGGATCTGCCACGAGGATTCCATCGAGGGGGAACTCAAGGGGGACCCGAAAAAACCCAGGAATGGCAAAAAGCAGCGGAAACGGAAGCGCTCGCCGAAGCCCAAGGCTCAGGATTCCAAGCTGGAGGCGATCCTGGCGGGAATGTCGGCAGAGCACGTGTGGTTTGACAAGCCCTTGTATGACCGCGCCGAGAACGCCTACAGAACAAAATTAGCAGGTTCCCAGAGTTGGGAATTGCCTGAGACTGGAAAAATGGCTCAGGAATCTCCTGCCGTGGCCAGGTCGAAATCCAGCCAAGATATTCCCAAGGCGAGGATGCTCCCGGCGTGTTCCCATGGGAACCTGGCCGCCTGTCACCACGTTGTCCAAGGGGTTTGGATCAACAAGTCTGACTTCGATAAGGCCGAGAGGGCGTTCATGGAGAAATCCCAGTTTTTCCTTCCTCCCAACGTCCTGGCCATCCCATCCACGTGGGCCAATTCCAGGCTGGGAACGCCGGATGAGGGCTACGGCACGGCCTTGCCCACTCCAGCCACGCCAGGCTTGGCTCCCGGCATTCCCAACTCTCCCGTGGCCTCCAATCCCAGTTTGCCCAGCTCTGACCAGCAGACGGTCAATGGGAAGCCACAGATTTCCAACTGGGAAGTTCTGGCATCCGAGGTGTGGCTGGAAAAGCCTCTCTACGACGATGCTGAGAAGAATTTTTATGAGAAGATGTTGGATGGGAACCCCTCAGATAAAACCCAGCGGCGGCAACGCGGCTGCCCAGAAGCATCCAAGAACCAGAACCTTGGGAAGCAGACGGGAATCGGCGCCGCCAACCCTCAGCTCCCCGATATTCCCAAGGAAAATCCCACCTGCTTTTTCCTGCACAAGGACAGCGAATCCGTGTGGCTGAATAAGGTGACCTACGACAGGGCCGAGTCCCGGTATTTCGCCCTGGAAGCGGACAGAGCAGCGGAGAAAACAGGGATCCAGGAATCTGCTGCAGGAAATCCCTCCCATCCAGCTGCTCCAAGCATTCCCGCTCCAGAAATGAAGTAGGAGAAGTTTCTTTGGGGGTAACACCCATGCAAAAAAAAAAACAACCCAAAAACCTGCCGGGTCGGGAGTGAGCCTGAAGGAATTTGCATGTGGAGAAGACTGGGTGGACTTGGAGATGATCCCGGTGGGCAGGGAGCAGGGTGGAAAATCCTTCAAGGAATTCTCCTGAGGAATTCTGGTTGATAAAGGCTGTGTTTGTGTGGAGCTAGAGGCTCAATGTTGAAAGGCAGGGCTGGGAAGTGAGCTCAGGATCCCCCTTTTTGCATGGATACAGCACCATCCTCCTTTCCATCCTCTCATTCCATATAAAAATCAGCATCATAAACAGGATCCAGCTTGAAGAAGGTTTGGAAGTGACTTGAATACAATTTAGGGAATCACTCTGGTGGGAGCATGTGCTGTAGTTTGGTTTTTTTGAGGGAATTTATATCCTGTCTGTTGATTTTTGGAATGCCCTTGGGTCCTCTCCAGAGGCAGAGCTAAGGTAGAGATGGATATTCCTGGGAAAAAAGACTCTTGGAGCATCCGTCCTCATCTCTGATCCGTGAGTTTTCTTGGGATTTGTTGGAAAGCTTGGATCTTTGTGTCAAGGGATTTAGGGGTCAGGTACCTTTGACCTGGTCCTGTTTGGGATCATTTTCTCTTTAGTTGGTCATAACTCGATATTTGGGAAAATCCACATGTTCCTGTAAAACTGTGGGATAAATTTGTCTCTATTTGGGATTTTCTGTGAATGATCCTGGTTGGAATTCCAGTAGGTCCTGGAGATTTGGGTGTGGTTTTGCTGCAGGTCTGGTGGCCTCTGGTCTCTTCCAAGTGAGTAGATGAGATAAGAAGGGATTTGATTTCAGCAAAATCATCTCTGGCTTCTGTGGAAGTGTTTTATGGAAAACTGTGGGATTTGGGATGATGAGGAGAGGCTTTGTGGAGCCTGCTCCAGTTGTGGTTTTCTTGTGCTGCTCTCCACCTCCTCAAACTTCTGCTGGCTCTGTCCCTGTCTCTTGCTGGAATTCAGGGCACTTCCTCTTTTCCTTTTCCTGTTTCCCTTCAAATTAAGAATTTAACACACCTTTGGAAGCTGCTCCATAAAAATTCCCCCATTTCCCAGCAGGATTTGGGGTGTTTTTGTGCTGTTTTTCCATGTAGTGCCAGGTCAGCCCCTTCCAAGTGTTGCTGATTTTTAATAAAGATTTCCCAGAGAACTTGTGGACGCCCCATCCCTGGAGTTGTCCTGGGAAAAGTTGGATGAGGCTTGGAGCAACCTGGGATAGTGGAAGGTGTCCCATGGCAGGGGATTGGAACTAAAATTACCTTTATGTTCTTTTGCAACCCAATCCATTCCATGATTTTTATTCCGTTTTTATTCTCCTACACAAGACATTTCCCTTAGCATGAACTAAAAAAATCCTGATTTTTGGTTGTTTGGATTTTTTTATTTTTGTGGAATAAAGTCTGGATCAGCTGATTCATCCCATCCCCATTCCATGCCCAGGTCAGGCAGGTGGGTGATTAATCTGCCCTGCTTTTATAAGAGGATCCTGGATACTTAAATCCTCAGCCAAGCCGAGCTGCAGGCGCAGAAACCGCTCCTGGCGAGTTGCTAACCTTCAATCCTTGTGGGAATTTTCACTTTTTGTGGATATTTTCCTCCTCCTTTTCCCAGGAAAATGGCTGTGGATTACTTCCTGCACGACAAGATCTGGTTCGAGAAGTACAAATACGATGACGCCGAGCGAAGGTTCTACGAGCAGATGAACGGCCCCATGGGTGGCCCCTCCCGCCAGCAGGTAATTCCCAATCCCAGGAATTCCAGAGTAAGTCCAAGGACATGATCCACCTGGATTTTTGTGGGATTTTCGCTCTCGGTGCTGTTTTTTTTTTTCCCCAAGTCTCCCTGGAGTTTTCCAAGCTGTTCATGACCTGTTTTGGGTTTGTTTTTTTTCTCCACCGTTTTCCATGGAACTTTGGGATATTGATCCCAAGGAACTGGGAGATCAGGTGCCCTTCCAACAGGTGGACCAGTCCCAGCTTGCAGCAGTTATCCTTAATTTTTTCAGGCTGCTGGGATTGAGCTGGAAATCCCCAAATCCCCGATTTTTTTTGGCAGGGAGCATCCCCCATTCCCCTTCATCCATGGAAAACACTGCTTTGCTTCCATTTTGGAGCAGTCCCTTTGGGATATTCCAAGGGAATACAAAAGACCTAAAATTTGAACAGGAGCACCAGAGCTCCACATATTTTTGGGGGAGGATTTTTTTTTTTATCCCTCTCTTTGTACTCCTGGAAATATTCCAGTGGAAGACTCTGTTCGTGGTACCGGTGAGTTGGGATGGGGAAGGTGGAGGGGGAAGCATGATCCTGCTGAGCTGAAATATTTCCAGCTTCAATTTTATCCCCAAATTATTCCTGTTCCAAGGTTCAGAGCTTTCCTAACCTCTTCCTGCTCCTAACTGCTTGTGCCTTCGGAATGCTGAGTGTTCAGTGCCTCTTTCCAGGCATTTACAGGGAAGCTTTTTCCTGAAATTTTAACTTTCAGGCGCATTCCAGCCATTCCTGCTGCCCATCCTGGCTTAGGTGCTGGCACAGCACCTGGGGAATCAGGAATAAAAAAGTGGGGAGCTCTGGATGAGTGCTGGAAGTAGGCTTTGGAGTGAAAACCTCTTGGAACAGTTCAACTATTTCAAGGCACATCAGGAGCTTCCAGTGAAGGAGTTTGGCCTGGGAGAGGTGGTTTGAAGGATGTTTGGAGAGCCTGTAGGAATTTATCAGCCACTTCCCCTATGGAAAAATATCCTTAAAACCTTGGAAGCAGCAGGAAGTGGGGCCCACCTGGATGTGTCCAGGCTGTTTCTCATTTATTTTCTGTTTATCTCAGGATTTGGGGGTTTGTAGGAAATTTCACATCTCGGATCTTGCTGGTGGGGGTTGCAGTCTGGGAAAAGGCAAGGAATTAATGGATCGTGGAATTCCCAGGGAGGGAATCTTGAAATCCAGGCTAAGGAAAGACAGCAGGAGCATAGGGAAAAAAATTCCTGGTGTTCTGGGTCCCACCTCTCTGGATAGAGCAGAGTCAGGGTTGTCACTTCCTGCCTGAACTCAGGTAATATTACGGAAAAAATCCTGCTGGAGGCTGGGTTTTTAAGGAGTTCTGGAGTCACTCCAACCCTCTGGCAGCTTCCCAAACTTTTCAGGGTAATCATAGGGAATTTAAAAGCTCTTTGACTGGATGATCCTTCTGGACACGTGACCAGGGATCGCCCGATTTAGCCCCGATCCTTACGGCAAAAATCGCTGAATCACGGAAAGGACAATTCCCAATTTTCCCAATTCCCTCGCTCCTCCTTCCTTTTCATTTTTTTTTTTTTTTTAACTTCCCTGATGATTTTTTTTTTTTCCCCATGTTTTAATATTTTTTTTTTAAAAAGAAACTCTTTGTTCTTTCTGCGCTGTTTGCAGGAGAACGGAGCCAGCACGATCCTCCGCGACATTGCCAGAGCCAGGGAGAATATCCAGAAATCGCTGGCCGGAGTGAGTACCCAAGCTCTCACCAGCTGGCTGCCTGCATCCCATTTTTTTTTCCATTAATTTTTTTGTCCTTTTTATGGAATTCTAAGGCTTCTTGGTTGGAAGTTAGAGGAGAAGACCAAGGTGTGCAGCGCCGTGTGCCGCCGGCTCCGCCCCGTCCCCGTGCGCCGCTCGCCCGCGGCGCTGCCAAAACTGGATTTGGGTTGAAAGAATTCCCTCAATTGGGCTTTTCCTTCCCTTCCTTATTTTTTTTTTTTTATGTTCCCATGGGTTGCAACTCGCTGAGCGTGTGGCTGGTTTTTTTTTTTGGGATACACTGGGCTGCCACCTTCTCTTCCCTGTTTTGCTTCCAGTTTAGGGGATGTGCAAAAAAATGCCAAAAAAACCCACCAAAAAAGCTGTTTTCAATTTGCTGCATCCAGGGAATTCAGCTTGGCTACAAGCTCTGAGGCTGGAGCATCCTGGAGGAGCTCAGGAATGCATTTTGTGGAGGTGTTTTTGTGCTGAGTGCAGACAAGAGGATTAAAAAAAAAAACAAAAAAAACTTCATTTTTGTAAAAGGAAGTTAAAATACTAATGAGTGGTTTTATGGGAAAGGGAAATCCATGGAATACGGCCCAGGTGTCATGATTTCCTGCCTCTGCAGTGGGACTCCCAAAGGAATCCATCCATTATTTGGCCTCATAATTCCCTCTTGGAATGTTTAGCACCCTCGGTTTCTATCTCTGATCAGTCCAGTGTCAGGGAACAACAAGGAATTCCCCTTTTCCCAAGGGGAATATTCCTTATTCCTCCTTACACCAGCAGAAAGGAGCCAGACATTTGGGATGAATAGAAGGAATCAGGATTTCAGCCAACAGCTTAAAGAAAAATTCTCCTGAACTGGCTCATTTTATTAAAAAAAAAAAAAAAAAAGAAAAAGGAGGTTCCCATCCCAAACAGGGTCAAAAATTCCTTTGGGAAGAACTTTTGGAATTGGGCAAGGGGCAGAGAATCTGAACCCAAATCACCTGGAAGTGCTGCTCATCCTCATCTTCCAGAGTGTTCTGCCAAAGATTAATTTCTTTCCTGACTCCTGTTAAAGAGCTTTTTTTGGGAGAGAATCCCAGAAGTTTAAATTATCCAGGTGCTGTAACAGGGAACTGGTAAAGCAACAGCCCAAAGCCAGGACAGGAATTTTGGGATAAAAATGGTTTGGAGATGTTTTTGGGGATTAGTGCTGGATGTAAAAAAATTGCTCTGCTGGATATTTTTTTTTTTGGATCATCACTAATCTTGGATAACCAGGCTGGAATTTAGAATATTCCTAAAGTTCTTCCTTGCATTCCCAAACCCCAGATTCACCCTGTGTGATCCAGAGAAAAG
The DNA here is from genome assembly GCA_013397295.1 of Polioptila caerulea. Classification (NCBI taxonomy): domain Eukaryota; kingdom Metazoa; phylum Chordata; class Aves; order Passeriformes; family Certhiidae; genus Polioptila; species Polioptila caerulea. The sequence continues at coordinate 35,334 of VYXF01001780.1, forward strand.
TGGGAAGAGCAAAAAATCCCAGGATTTTTGTCTTTCCTTCCTCCAGAGTTATTGTCAGGGGGTCTTAGGATGTGGCAAGGGAAGAGTTGGCTGTGAAAAGATGGGAAAATGGGAGTTTGGTGCCTTTTTGCTGGGAATTTCAGGCTGGGATTGTGTCCTAAAATGTAGGAATGAGCACTTGGAATAGGATGAGAGTCTGGAGTTCCTCTCTTACGAGGAAAAGCAAGAAACAGGACAGGAAATTCCACCTTGACACAAGGAAAAGTTTTATTGTCTCTGATACTTTAAAAGTATCTTTAAGGTATCAAGCTTCAGGGAATAACAGATGTTTATATCCCAAGTTGTTCAGGCAAAGTCCTGTTTTGTGCCCTTCATAATTCCCAGGGATTTGATTTGTTTGGATAATTTAATTTATGCACAATTCCAGCTTTCCCAGGCACTTCAGCTTTCCAAAATATTTTGAGATAGGCTGCAGCTTCAAGGTGGGTTCAGCACAAAAATTGTGGATTAAAAATAAAGGATTTGAGGGCTTTTTACAGGAGTGCAGAGGAGGGGAGGGAAGTGATGCCGTGGAACTCCCCACCTTCGGAATTTTGAATTCTTATTTTGAATTCTTAACGCCTGATAAAACTCACGGATGCTTGTGTGGAGCTGGAAGTTGGAATGGGTTTTGTGTGCTGTGATGGAGGTGTGGTGTCCACATTCCCAAAGCTTGGAGCATCCTCTCCTCAGGGAAGATCCCACAGTCTCATAAAGGCAATTTTTTTTCCCATAATTTTTGAGGATTTGGGACATGGTTGTGCCTCTTGCATTGTTTAATGGGTTCCAATCAAGATCTCTTGATTGCTTCAGCTTGGGACAGGTATCCCTTGCTCTTCCCATGCTCTTCCCTCTTTTTTATTTTTTTTTTTTTTTTAAAAATTTTTTTTGATACGATGGTAAAAAATAATTCTGAGAAAACTACAATAGAAAAGGACCTTTCTCTTCACTTTGTCTCCCAAT
>VYXF01001781.1:0-16255 GCA_013397295.1 Polioptila caerulea
GGAAGAACATTTCCAAGCCAGAGCACAGAAAAATGGGAGTGTTTTGCTCAGAGTGAGGGATCCAGGGAAAAGCAGCTGTTTTGGGAGACATTTGATGTAATCACACCCTCAGGTTAGTGACGGGAACAATCAACAGGGGCACAATCACAGCCAAACCCTCAGAACCCAAGAGGAAAACAGAGGGAAGGGGATGAAAGGAAGCATGGGAGAGCCCTGGAAATGTCTCCCCACCACAAGCTGCTGGAGGACCTGGACTTTCCCAAGGTTTTGTGGGAATTTACACACTGGGAATGTCCCCTCCTTGGAACACCTGGGTTATTGTGGTCCCTCAAGACTTCAGTGGCTCTACCAGGCCACACTACCCCAGCAATGCTCAGAAAGGAGTCCTTGGGATGTGTCCCTGGATGTGTCCTTGGGATGTGTCCCTGGGAAGCCAATGTGTGACCCCAAAAATGGATTTTTAAGGATGCTCTTTGTGTTGTCTCTGGTTTATGTTGTTGCTCATTGAGGAGTTGGACCAGGTGGCCTTTAAATGTCCCCTCAAAGCCAAACCACCCTGGCATTCTGTGGTTCTGGGATTCTGGGATCTTTGGGGATGAAGGCTTTGTGTTCCTGACCTTCCTGTCCTGCCCTGGGCACCCTCGGGAAGGGGCATCCCAGGGATGGGGTGGGACCAGGTTAGGCTGGGGGAACGGGGGCCTTTGCACATATTGGGGTGACCCTGGCTGGATGCCACCAAAGCTTCTCAGGCCCCTCTGCAGGACAGAGAGAGGAAATAAAAGGAAGGATTCAGGAGCTGAGAGGAAGAGAGGGAGAGATCCCTCCCTGATCCCATCACGGACACAACAGACAGAACTTGGGATTATTATTTTAATTTATTCCCAACAATATCAGAGCAGGAAAAAGAGAAGCAGAATGAATCTCGACACCCCCTCCCCGCCAGCCCTCCCTCCTGCCCGGGCTCCCCCTCATCCCTCCAGCAGCTGTGCAGGGAGATGGGAATGGGGCTGACAGTCGGCTCATCCCACAATGTTCCTGCTGCTGCTGCTGCTTGGAGTCCTCCCTGCCTGGCTCCCTCTGCCCCTGTCCCCTTGTCTGTCCTCCTATTCTGTGTCCCTCTTCCCCCTCCCCATGTCCTGCTTGCCCCTCCCCTTGTCCCTCTCTCCTTCCTCTTCCCATGTCCAGTTTCCATAAGCTCCTAACTGCGACTGGGACTGGGGCTGGGACTGGGACTGGGACTGGGATTGGGAGTGGGACTGGGATTAGGACTGGGATTCTTCAGCATCCAGCACGGGGACCCCCAATCTTATTCCCAATTTTTTCCATAACTCTTCCTGAAGTTTTCACCCAGAAGTTTGGGGAGATTTTGCACATTCACAACTTTCATTCCCTCTGAAATTATGGATGGGGATCTACAACCTCCGTTCCAGCCTAACAATTCCTGTTTTATTACCAGGATCAATCAAATCAAACCCTGATGGATTCCAAATGTTCTCCCTCCTCGCTCTTGTTGTTATTTCCTTGTTTTTTATTAGGAGAGACAAGTTCTGGCTCCGGGAGATTTCCCTGCCAGTAAACAATGTCATTAAAAACAAATCAGAAGCCTCGTTGTCCACAGATCCAGCAAATTCCTGTGCTCGGCTCCACGCCTGCCACTGCGGGATGGGGACAGGGCTGTGGGGGACACATCCAGCTGTTGTCCAACAGCTGTTCCTGCTGCCCTCGAATCCAGGCCTTGCTGCTCCAACGTGGCTGTTCCGGACTGGATGTGTGGGATCAGGAGGTGGCTCAGGATTTGGGGATGTCTCTGTCACCCAGGGAAGGTTTGGACCCATCCTCATCCTGACTGTAGAGAGGCTGAGCTCCCCACATTTTGGGGATCCAGGTCCTTCCCTTGGGATTCATTCCCCCTTTCCATGCAGATGATCTCCTCACATTTTGGGGATTCAGGATTTTCTGTTGGGATTCATTCCCTCCTTTTCATGGGGATGATCTCAAGTTTTGGGGACCCAGGCCCTTCCCTTGGGGTTAATTCCCTCTTTTCATAGGTCTGATCTCACATTTTGCAGATCCAGGCCAGATTCCTCTGCTCCCAAGTGCTGTTGATCCCGGCTTAGGGATCTTAAAACTCCTTGCAGCTGGGAGCGATGAGGAGCCTGGGACACTCTTCCCACAGCCCCTCTCCATGTTTGGAGTGTCAGGTGCTGGGGGGGACTCGAACACTGGGAAAGGATTCCTGTCCTCTTACCAGTCCCTTCTTTTGTGCCTCTCTGCCTCTCCAGCCTTTGGGATCTGTCTGATCCCTGATCCCTTCCTGGTGTCTGATCCCTGTCCCTTTTCCCAATGTCTGATCCCTGTCCCTTTCCCAGTGTCTGATCCTTGTCCCTTTTCCCAGTGTCTGATCCCTGTCCCTTTTCCCAATGTCTGATCCCTGTCCCTTTTCCCAGTGTCTCATCCCTGTCCCTTTCCCAGTGTCTGATCCCTGTCCCTTTTCCCAATGTCTGATCCCTGTCCCTTTCCCGGTGTCTCATCCCTGTCCCTTTTCCCACTGTCTCATCCCTGTCCCTTTCCCAGTGTCTCATCCTTGTCCCTTTTCCCAGTCTCTGATCCCTGTCCCTTTCCCAGTGTTTGATCCCTATCCCCTTCCCCTCTGGATCCCTGTACACAATTCCCTCCTCCTAGGCTCCATTCCCATCCCCACGTGAGAATTCTCTCCCACAAGGAACCAGGCACAAATTTGGAATATTTCATGTACAGTTTAGCTACAAACTGGGAGCTTCTTTGGAATGTTTTTTTCCAGGTCCTGGCAGAGCGTTTTCCAGCCTGGCTGTGAGCAGAGGGCTGGGAATTCTGTGCAAAGAAAAAGGCACTTCCTGAGCTCCTGAATTTTTCATGGGTGCCCCACATGACAAACTGCTGCTTGTAAATCCATCCATTATCCCTTATTTTCTAATCCATAATTAAAAAGCTGAATCCTGTTCTCAGACAGCAAACAGGGGATTTACAGGGATGCTTCCCCCTGGATCCTCCCACCCCTGGAGCAGCTCCTTCCTCCTCAGGATGCTGCTGGGTGGTGACAGGGCCCCTCTGGGGATGGTTTTCCATGGCTGCTGCTCGACAAATCCCTGTTGGAGATGTCTGAAGGTGTTCCCAAGGCTCTGCCCTTCTCCCAAATCCTGTTCCCACGGTTTCTGCCTCCAATCCTGGCCTGGGGCTGCTCTCGGACTTTGGTTTTTCTGGATTTTTCCTGCTCCAAGAGCAGCCCTGGCTCAGCTCTGTGCAGCCAAGGCACCCCAGGGTGCTGCTACATTCCTGTCACTGCTGTGCCATAGGAATGGGAATGGAGCACCCCCATGTTCCCAAGGTCAGGGTTTGGGTGGGAATTCATGAATGAGCTGGAAGGTGACAAATTCCAGTGCTCCTATTCCTTATTTAGAGAATCCTGATGGGAAAAGGCTCCGGAGGGCTTGGGAAGCCCCTTGCCAAGGAGGGGCGTGGGAAATGGAATTCAGGCTGGTTCAGTGAAAATTTCTGTTGGAATGGCATTTCTGGGTTATCCAAATTAAAGCAGCTTCCCAGAATCTTGGCCACTGGTTTAACTGGGAAGATCCAACTGTGTCTGAAATCCCAGTGCTCTGGAGGGGCTTGGAGCTGCTCCTGGGGATTCAGGGATTTGGGAGAGGTGGGATCCAGTCAGGGTCAGTCTAGTGGGCAATTAAGAGCATGAAGTGTTCCCTGGAGAATTCCTCTCCTGAGTCCTTCATCCCATGTTTGTTTTGCTGGGATTTTCCCGGTGGCTGCTTCCCTTCTTCTGGACATTCTTGTGCCAGCCCCAAACCCTGCCAGGGTTATTCCTGCAGATTCTGCTCATGGAAAGGAGCCCACGGTGCTCCTGCTCTGCAGCAATGATTTGTGGTTGGATGGTGAAATTCCCAGCTGGGAATTCAGGAATTACAGCTCCCGAAGGAGCAAAATGCCCTCAGGGAGCCTCTGGATGACCAGTGTTCTTCATGGAATGTGGGAAACCAGGACAAACCTTCACCTGAGCAGTTCCAGCCCGACTTGGGAAGAATCATTGGGATATTTCCCGGAAGAGCCGAAGCAGGGATCTCCCCACCTGGTCCTGCTCCACTTTGCTCCTCTTCTGTCACGTTTTCCTGCAGGAGATCGGTGGGAAAAAGGGATTTGTGCTCTGCAATCTTCCCTGCTTTGCCCGAGATTATCCTGCTCTTTGCCAAGTCCCTCCCACCAGCACCGGGAGTCTCCGAGGAAGGACGCGCATCCTGGAGGGGACTCAGGGAATTTCAACCAGGCTGAGGAGAAGGGAGGATGAAGCACATGGAGGAAAAGCCAGGAGCTGCTGAACTTCCAGCCCGGCTGTGGAGCCGACAGCTCATCCCTGCAGGGAGCCAGCCCTGCCCTTCCCTTGGGAACAGCTCCAGAATCCAAGGGAACAGTCCTGGGCGGTCTGCAGTGGGAAACGGGAGAGCAGCCTGGATGGGACAGAAATGCAGGGGAAGCCTGGAATGCACAGAAATGTGGGAGCATCCTGAATGGTGGAGGAATGGGACAGGAGCATCCTGGACGGCACAGAAATGGGGAATCAGCCTGGATGGCACAGAAATACGGGATCTGCCTGGCTGGGTCCGCAATGTGGGACCCGCCTGTCCCCCTGCAAGGGTGGCGCCGAGCAGGACCCCCCTCCGAGCCTGGAGCAGCCCCTGGAGCTGCCTTGGAGGGATCCCAGATCCCAGCGGCCCCAGCTGGTCGGGCACAGCTGTGTCAGGAGCAGCTGGAGGGGCCCCGGGAGTCCCGCAGGGAGAAAGGAAGGAATTATTCCCAGCGATGGGAACGACAGCGCAGTTTTGCTGCAGGCACAGAGCCGGGAGAGCCCCAGATCTGTGCCAGCCTGCAGGAGAGAAAAAATTTAAGGAAAAAGGAATTCTTGGAGGGGGTGGAGAGGCTGAGGGAGGGAAAAATGCGAATTTGGGAGCAGGAATTCTCCAAATTGGTGACCTGGGAGTGGTCCCACCCCACCCTCCTCCCCAGAGCTCCAGGGAAATCCCAGGGATGACACTGAGAATTCCAACACTCCAGTCCTTCCAGGAATGTAGCCGGGATCAGCCTGATCTCCCTGGGACCCCTCTGCTCCACAGTTTTCTCGGATGAAACCCTGGATTGTCCTGATCCATGGCTCCCCGGGTGTGCTCCGGGGCTGCTCCCGAGCTCAGGAAGAGCGGGAACCCTGCGGAGTGTGAAGATGAATCCTTTAAGGAGGCCGGGGGATATTCCTGTCTGGAATAACAATGGAGACGCTGGGAAACACAGGGAGGAGGAGAGGGAAAAGCTTCTGAGAGCTTAAAACTGGAGTCAGACCTGAGGCACGTTAATATGGATGTGCTCAGACACAGCCAAGGGAACAGTGACGGCGGCTCCCAGAAATTCTGCGAGCTGACGGATCATCACTGAGCTCTGGGAGTGGAGAAGGCAACAAAACCTTCAGAAACCACCAAGGCGTGGGAGAGGAACCATCACAAGAATTCCCATTGGGATGGGATTGGGACTGAAATTGAGATTGGGCTCGAGATTGGGCTCTTCTCACCCAAACTAACACAAAACAAGGACAATTTTCCTGCTAAAAAATCCTGTTAATTATCTCTAATTGCTGTCCTTGCCGCAGGCTCAGGGGGAGGAGCAGGGGGAATGGACCATGGAATGTCCTTCACAGCTGGTGATGCCCAGGAATGATGAAGTGCTGATCCTTGGAGCATCCCGTGGGATGGAGGAGCCTCCTTGGGAATGGAGGAATAGGGAGAGGTGCTTGGGTGACCTTGAGCAAGTGCAGGCAAGAGCATTTCCTGGGGCTTTTCCTGGTCCTTGTGGGAACACAGCTGTGGGAGCTGGCCAGGGATGTGGTGGCTGGGCCATATATCCCGGGAATGTGCTCTGGATGGGGCTCCAGCCCTCTCCACGCCAAGTTGAGCTCTCCCATTCCCCAAAAACGTAGGAGCACTTCAGAAATTGCTTCTCAGAGCTGGTTCTGCTCCTGCTTTTCCTCCTGAAGCATTCCCATGGGATTTTCTGCATTGTGCCAGGCCTGGGACCCTGCTGCCCAGCAGGGATGATCCAGTGCTCCGTGCCCTGTGGAGCTCCAAGGGGGACTATCCCTTGGGATGGTAATTCCAGCTTTGTTTGATGGATTTGTGGTTGAGGTTGAATTTCCTGAGCTCCAGCTCAGCCAAACCTCCAAGTCAATCCCACCCTGGATTTTCCTACCTTGTCCATGGGACTTTCATCTCCCACAGGGATTATTTTCTCATTTTTTCCATCAGGATTTTAGGGTTTTTGGGAGCTGATGGTTGGCTCCCATCCCTGCTCCCATAGATGATCCATCCCTGCTCCCATCCCTGCTCCCATCCCTGCTCCATCCCTGCTCCCATCCCTGCTCCATCCCTGCTCCATCCCTGCTCCCATCCCTGCTCCATCCCTGCTCCCATCCCTGCTCCATCCCTGCTCCATCCCTGCTCCCATCCCTGCTCCATCCCTGCTCCCATCCCTGCTCCATCCCTGCTCCATCCCTGCTCCCATCCCTGCTCCATCCCTGCTCCCATCCCTGCTCCATCCCTGCTCCATCCCTGCTCCCATCCCTGCTCCATCCCTGCTCCCATCCCTGCTCCATCCCTGCTCCATCCCTGCTCCCATCCCTGCTCCATCCCTGCTCCCATCCCTGCTCCATCCCTGCTCCATCCCTGCTCCCATCCCTGCTCCATCCCTGCTCCCATCCCTGCTCCATCCCTGCTCCATCCCTGCTCCCATCCCTGCTCCATCCCTGCTCCCATCCCTGCTCCATCCCTGCTCCATCCCTGCTCCCATCCCTGCTCCTTCCCTGCTCCCATCCCTGCTCCAATGCCTGGGCAGATTCATCCAACACCAAACAGGGGTGGGATGGACCTTCCAGTGCCTTTTCCACACCTTCCTCTTTTCCTTGGAATGTGCTCCAAGCCAGCAAGGGGCTGATTACTGCAAGTAATGGAGCTTCCCTTTCCCCTGGAAAATCCTGGGGCACTCAGCAGAGCTGGGGCTGTGCTGGGGGTTTGAACTTAGGTTGTTTTTTTTCCTGAATCCTCAAATAATCCTCACAGCTTTTCCTGATCTTTATCATCTCTGTTTTTTCTGGAAAAGGAACTCTTAATCCTGATGAGGTCTGAATTTGGAATTGAGATCTCCTCCCATCCCTCTCCATCAGGGCTCAGGGCCCTTTTCCAGCCCCCTCAAACCCTCATCTCTCCCTGAGGGCATTTCTTAAAATTCCCAGGTCTCTCCCAGTCTTGGAGAAGCGGCAGAGCAGCCCCTCAGTGCCTGGATCCAGGGATGAAGCCACTGCTGACACATTTTGGGATGCACTTGGATGGAAATGGATTTTCTTGTTACGCTTGGAGCGAGTTAAAGAGGATCAGTAAAGGAAAAGTTGTAATCCCAGAATCCTGGACTGGTTTGAGCTGGAAGTAGCCTAAAGATCATTGAATTCCCACCCCTGCCATGGGCAGGGACCCCTCCCACTATACCAGGCTGCTCCAAGCCCTGTCCAGCCTGGCCTTGGACACTGCCAGGGATCCAGGGGCAGCCACAGCGGCTCTGGGCATCCTGTGCCAGGGCCTGCCCACCCGCACAGGGAACAATTTCTGCCCAATATCCCATCCAGCCCCACCCTTCTCAGCTTAAAGCCATTCTCTGTGTCCTGTCCCTCCATCTCTTGTCCCAAGTACCTCTCCATGTTTTTTCCAGGCTCCCTTCAAGTCCTGGACTCAATGAGGTCACCCCAAAGCTTCTCCTCTCCAAGCTGAACTACCCCAAAACCTCCTGGAGAGGTTTCCAACACCTCTGTCAGCAAAGAGATTCCACAACACCCCAGAGATCCCAGCACATCCCAGAGAAGCCAGGGATGCAGCTGAGCACGGCCACGGCACCACTCCCATCCAAAGCTGTGTGAGGATGTTGTGGGAGAGGAAAAGGAGGAACAAAGGATGAGGAAGAGCCCTGGGAAGGCTCCTGCTGGGATCTGCCCTCCCACTGGGAAGGAGGGCAAGGCAGGAATGACACAGCCTGGCCATTTCCACAAGACCAGCTTTAATATCAGTCGGGAGAATGAGGAGAAAGCACAGAATCCATGAATGGGAGTAGAGGGAAATTCCATAAATTCCCCCCAAAAATTAAAAAAGAAGTGAATGAACCCAACCCCATCTTCTCCTCCCAACCTCTCCAGGCACTGCAGGCGGAGGAGCAGGACTGGGATGATCCACAGGGAGCCCCTGTGGCTCTCTCCAGGGATGCTCACCTTGGGCTGAGCTCAGGATTCAGCCCAACCTCCCCCGGAGGATGCGACTGGGAGAAGAATCCGAGAGCAGCGGCTTTGGGATCTCTTTTATTCTAAAACTCTCAGCCTACGGCAGTGGGAATGGAGAATTCTGGGATGCTCCTTCTGGCACTGAAACCCAGGGACTGCAAAGAGGAACAGAGCTGAGAGAGGCAGCTGAGGAATCCCGGGGCCAGGAAAAGCCCTGGCATGCAGCGCTCTGGGTATTTGGGATGCTTCCTTTGGAATTTGCTGCTGCTGCTCTCAGGCTTGGACAATCCCAAAAAGTGTCCTGTCCCTCCATCCCATGTGCCAAGCCCCTCTCCAGCTCTCCTGGAATCCCTTTAGGCACTGGAAGGGGCTCTGACCTTTCTCTTCTCTGAGCTTCCCTTTTCCAGGTGAACATTCCCAGCTCTCCCAGTCTGGGAGCTGCTTCCCAGGTTGGAGCCAAATCCCCCCAGCAGGAAAGGACAACAGGAGTCAGGTCCAAGGCGCCTCTCACTTAGGGCAGAGTATATTTAGAATGTATATTTTTATATTATTTTTATATTCTTTTAATGCATAGCGAGTTTTCCTTTTTTTTTTTTTTTATTTTTAATAGATTTTTTTAATAATTTTTTTTCCAGTATTTTTTCCCAGTATTTTTTTTTTCCATCTTTTTTTTTCCCCCCGGTGCAAACCTGAGCTGGGTCCCTGTTTTCCCTGTGCAGTTTTCCTTCCTCGGGATGGGCACTGTGGTGGGGAGGGGTCAGCAGGCGATTTCCTCCAGCGTCCCCAGCGGGGCCTGCAGGGGCACGGTCACAGTGTGGCTCAGGCTCTCCGAGTGGTTTGGCACTGGATCACAGGTGCTCTGCCGAGGGAAAACCAGGGAATGCGTTATCCAGAGCTGCTGGATGCTCCCTGGCCCTCCCTCCCTGTCAGGGACTGGAACAGGTCACGCCTCAAACACAGATACAAAGGTTTGCTCATTGTGACAAGAACGGGATAAAGGAGCCACAGGAACCTTCTCGGAGAGCTCTGGGTTGGCAGTCAGACTGCTGGGACTGGATAAAGGGAAACCCATCCTTCAGTCACCCCAGACAAACAAGGCTGAGGGAGAGGAATGCATCCACAAGAAAGCCAAACACAGCAGAGACTCTTCCCTGGCTGGGTTTGGGGTTGCCCAAGACTGAAAGAGTTCATGCCTCAAACATTGGTATAAAGTTTTGCTCATTGTAACAAAACCTGGATAAAGAAGCTACAGCCAAAGAAGCCTCCCTGAAGATGCCTGACTGAGACTTAGGGCTGTAAGTTAAACCACTAAATTAGATAAAGGGAAAAACCATTCTCTAATCATCCCAGGCCTAGGGAAAAACAAGGCTGAGGGAGAGGAATGCATCCACAAGAAAGCCAAACACAGCAGAGACTCCTCCCTGGCTGGGTTTGGGGTGGGGGAGACCAGAGCCCACAGGAGCCAGCTTCACTCCCCCCGAGTGAGGGGGAGGAGGTTTCAGGTGTGACCTCTGGCCAGAGACCCTGAACACCCATCCTCCCTCACACAACCTGGCCATGGAACCCCCAGTCCTGGGAAGCAGCTGAGGGGGTGCCATAATCCACCAAAGACCCCCCAGGTGCTCTCCAGAGCCATTCCTGAAGCCTTGCATGCAGGACTGCACCTGATGCACAGCCCGGAGTGTGGTCAGAGACAATGGCAAACCCCACCCCTTGGACGTGCCTGGGTTTTCCTGCCTGGCCTGAGCTCTATTAACCCATCACACTCTGTGCTCCTGGGGGGACCTTCACCACCAAGAGCAGCTGCAGAGGATCAGTGGAGCATTGTTGGGATCCAGGATGGTGATATTTTCTTTATGCTGTCTCTGTCACTCTCCTTCTGTTTCCCCCACCTATTTTCCATTTCTTTCCCTTGCTTTTTCCCTCTTTTCTCTCCCTCTCATATTTATTATCCAATAAACCCCAGATTATTGTCACAGGCATCTGGTCCTGTTTGCACCTTAACTGGGGCAGAGGCATCTCTAATTATAACTTTAATAACTGGATCCTGACACACGTGGGAAGAGCTCCAGCATCCCCAGGGAATTTTCCCCTCTCTCCTTACCACGTTCTCATCATGGCTCCCGTCCTCTTCCTCCTTTCCAAGAAGGTCCAATAGTTTTTCTTTGATCAGCTGCAAGAAGAGGGAGCTGGGGATAAGGTGGGAAGAGGCTACAGTGGGATGGGGAGCGCTGGGATGTGCTGGGTTTGGGGGTGCATTCCAAAGATTTGGGAGAGGAGGATGCTCCAAGAGCTGTGCCATGGAAAGGCTGTGAGAGCTGGGGGTGTTCATCTGGAGAGGGGAAGGATCCAGGGAGAGCTCAGAGCCCCTGGCAGGGCCTAAAGGGGCTCCAGGAGAGCTGCAGAGGGACTGGGGACAAGGGATGGAGGGACAGGACACAGGGAATGGCTCCCACTGCCAGAGGGCAGGGCTGGATGGGATATTGGGAAGGAATTGTTCCCTGTGAGGGTGGGCAGGCCCTGGCACAGCGTGCCCAGAGCAGCTGTGGCTGCCCCTGGATCCCTGTGAGTGTCCAAGGCCAGGGTGGACATTGGGGCTTGGAGCAACCTGGGACAGTGGGAGGGGTCCCTGCCCATGGCAGGGGTGGCACAGGGTGGGCTTTGAGGTCCCTTCCCACCCAAACCATTCCAGGATTCTCTTACAAGGTATAAAACCCACAAAAATTCCATTTCTGTGACACTTTTGGGGTTCAGGAAAAGCTCCCAACTCTGTTAGCTCCATTTCCCTTCCCAGCCCCCTCATTTTCCTGCTGCTGCAGGATCTGGGGGAATCCCCCAAAACTTGGGAAGTGTTTTACTGGAAAACTTCCACTGGGAGAAAAGAGAAATAAAACCAACAGCAAGAAAGCTGAAATCCTGAAATCCCCAAAACTGGGTCAGTTCCTAAGGAATGTGGATCCTGGCTGGTGCAAGGAAGTGTGATGGGAATTTGGGACCATGAGGACAGAGCTCAGCAGAAGATCACAAAAAAGTCTCCTTATGGCCAATATTTCCCCCAGATTTGGCCAATCAATGAAAAAAAATGGTATCAGGTTGCTGACATTCCCAGAGTCTCTAAATATTTTGGCTGAAAACTCAAATTTTTGAGGTGCTGACCCCCACTTTGTGAAACTCTGTGCAGAGGGGAAAAACTGTGCGGATCCTTTTGGAAATTTTAAGGTATTTTATTCATTTTTTCCTGGCTGGTGGGGGTTAAATATCTGGGAATGTGAAGATTCCCCTGCTGGGGCACCCCCAGTGATCTTCTCTGAGGGGACAAAATGAATTTTAAGCCCAAGTAAGAAGAAAAAAAATAAAAAGAGCAGCAAAACCTCCCACACTGGACAGATTTTATCAGCAGATGTCAAAGGAAGAAAACAGGAAAATCCCAAATTTGTGAGGTTTCTTCTGGCCTACTTAAGAAAAATCCCCAAGAAATCCAGGAAAAGACAAATTTAATGAAGTATTTGGGTATCCAGGCCAAGCTCTAAATTCAGGCTCAGCTTTTGTTGCTCTCTGAGCTTTAGGCCTGGAGTTTTTCCAGATTTTTTATTCTTGGTTAATGGCACCAATACTGGAGCTGCCCAGGAGGGATTGGGATGGGGGGGAATTGTCTGAAAACATAAAAATATAAAGTCAGCATCCAAAAAAAAAATAAAGAAAATGTGAGGATTTGAAGTGAGTTCAGAGCAGGCATTGTGGACTTCCCTTCCCTGTACTGGGACATGTCCCCAGCCTGCACTGGGACACATTGAATCAACAGCCACGGACAACGCTCACATCCCATGGGAATCAAACTCCCTGTGCCCACCCTGAGATGGGGCTGTGGGAGACCTGGATCAGGCAGTTGGAACTCCAGGATTCTGGGGGGCTCTGGGATCTCCAGGGAACAGCAAATCCCGGGCTGAGGGCTGGGAAGGCCTTACCTCGTACAGGTAATCGAAGAGCTCCAGGATGGTGAGGATGCTGGCCCCGATGAACAGCCCCATCTGGCCACCAATGTCACCTGCAGGGACAGCTCTGTCAGGGACAGCTCTGTCAGGGACAGCTCTGTCAGGGCACAGCTCTGTCAGGGTCAGCTCTGTCAGGGTCAGCTCTGTCAGGGCACAGCTCTGTCAGGGACAGCTCTGTCAGGGACAGCTCTGTCAGGGACAGCTCTGTCAGGGACAGCTCTGTCAGGGCACAGCTCTGTCAGGGACAGCTCTGTCAGGGACAGCTCTGTCAGGGCACAGCTCTGTCAGGGTCAGCTCTGTCAGGGTCAGCTCTGTCAGGGACAGCTCTGTCAGGGCACAGCTCTGTCAGGGACAGCTCTGTCAGGGTCAGCTCTGTCAGGGCACAGCTCTGTCAGGGTCAGCTCTGTCAGGGCACAGCTCTGTCAGGGACAGCTCTGTCAGGGCACAGCTCTGTCAGGGTCAGCTCTGTCAGGGCACAGCTCTGTCAGGGACAGCTCTGTCAGGGCACAGCTCTGTCAGGGTCAGCTCTGTCAGGGCACAGCTCTGTCAGGGACAGCTCTGTCAGGGCACAGCTCTGTCAGGGTCAGCTCTGTCAGGGCACAGCTCTGTCAGGGACAGCTCTGTCAGGGCACAGCTCTGTCAGGGTCAGCTCTGTCAGGGCACAGCTCTGTCAGGGACAGCTCTGTCAGGGCACAGCTCTGTCAGGGTCAGCTCTGTCAGGGCACAGCTCTGTCAGGGACAGCTCTGTCAGGGCACAGCTCTGTCAGGGTCAGCTCTGTCAGGGCACAGCTCTGTCAGGGACAGCTCTGTCAGGGCACAGCTCTGTCAGGGTCAGCTCTGTCAGGGCACAGCTCTGTCAGGGACAGCTCTGTCAGGGCACAGCTCTGTCAGGGTCAGCTCTGTCAGGGCACAGGTCTGTCAGGGACAGCTCTGTCAGGGCACAGCTCTGTCAGGGTCAGCTCTGTCAGGGCACAGCTCTGTCAGGGACAGCTCTGTCAGGGTCAGCTCTGTCAGGGTCAGCTCTGTCAGGGCACTGCTGCTCCCTGCCCTGGCAGCTGCAGGAGCAGCAGTATCTCCAATGGCACCGCTGGCATCCCGGGAATGGGCCTGGCCCCCACAAGCTTTCCTGCTAATGGAGCCTGGAGCACTCCAGGCTGCATCCCAGGAATCCCAATTCCCAGGCTGGGGAAGGTGCTGGGAAGAATGTATGTCCCTGGAGCCAAGGAAAAACCCCAACCTGGCAAAAAGGGGAAAAGGAGGGGCCCTGGGTTTTTTGGGAAGTATCTCCTGGCTTCTGATCGAGTGTCCTGGGATGGAGGAGGAACCTGAGGTGAGGAGATTGCCAGGAATCTGCTGGGAAGGAAACTGAGATGTGGTACTCTGGGAAGGCAAATCCCATGGATTTTGCTGGAGAACAGTCCTGGATTGACCCCCAGGCCAAAAGCACCCATGGGTGAGGGGGGAAGGGGCCTTTTCCAGGAGTGTCCACGAGACATGGAGAGAGAAAAGAGGGAAAAAGTTTGGGAACAAAGTGAGAACCCAGAATGATTCCAAGGGATGCTCTGGATTTACACCACAGGCAATCACCTGGAGGCTTTGAGCCTGGGAAAAAGATTCTGGGATGAGGCTCTTTCTGAAGCTCCAGAGCCTTGGGAATGAGGGTCCTATGAGGTGAAAAATGGGGTTTGGGTCAGAGAGGCTCCAGCAGCCTCCTGTTCCTCCCTGGAATTCCTGTAAAAGCCCCAGGTGGTGCAGAAGGGCTCCTGAGGGGGATTTGGCAGAGCCACCCTTGTGGGGTGACACGGGGACACCTCTGTGCCCCAGGGTGACCCAGCTCCAGCTTCCCAAGGTGCTGAGCACTCCGAGCATTCCAGAGGGATCCAGGGATTGAGGGTGGCTCAGGGAGGTTGCAGGGCTGGGATAAAGCTCACCCTCACCCCAAACCCAACGGGGCCAACCCCAAACCTGCAGCTGAGACCCCAAAGCTGGAGCTGATTTGGGGCTGAGCAGCTCAGGGTCTCCTGCAGCTCTTCCATGAGGCATCCAAAGGCCAAGGGCCCAGGTCTGGCTGGAAAAGGTGGTTTTGAAGCAGGGAAGAGGTGATGGGGAGATGGTTTTGGGATGTCCCCCACACCCTGCACCACAGAGAGCACCCAGCACCCACTCAACCCCAAATCTCCAAAAATGGGGAGCTGGAAGCAGGCAGGGATGGAGCAGCTTCAGAACCTTCCATGGGTCTCCACCTCCTGCTGGAAAGGATGGATTTGGATCAGGGAAAAGGTGAAGGAGATGTGATTTTGGGATGTCCTCCATGCACTGACCAGGGGGCACCACAGAGAGCACCCAGCCTTAAAATCTCCAAAAAAATGGGAGCAGGCAGGGATGGAGCAGAACCTGCCATGGGTCTCCTCCTCCTCCATGAAGCAGCTGAAGGCCAAGAGCTCAAGCCTGACTGGAAAATGTGGATGTGGAGCAGTGAAGAGGTGATGGGGAGATGGTTTTGGGATGCCCTCCACACCCTGCATCACAGAGAACACTCAGCACCCACCCAGCCCCAAAATCTTCAAAAAAAGGGAGCAGGCAGGGATGGAGCAGCTCCAGAACCTTCCATGAACACACAGAGTATGCATGGGGACATTCCTGGGGTGCTGTGGTGGGGTGAGGAAAGTAGAGATGGGGCCTTGCTGGGGATTTCAAGGATGTGGACCCCTCCCAGCCTCCCTCTGTCCCTCCCAGACCAGTAGAGACCCCAGACTGGTCCCAGTACCCCCTTACCAAGTAAGGCTGCCACTTCATAGGCTTTCTTCTGCTCAATGGTCTCGTAGTTGAGTGCTTCAAAAAAAATGTCCAGCACGAGAATATTCTCTCTGTGGAAATGGGAAAAACATCAGCCCAGGAGCCACTGGTGGCTCAATCCTTTGGGATAAGGGAAAACTGGGATTTTTGGGCTTTATTCCCCTTTATTTAGGTTGTTGCTGCCTCTGGAGTCCTCAGAACCCACAGAACTTGGAGCTGGTGCAGACCAGGAGCTCAGGGCACCCTGAGGGCTCTGGGAGCCTTTGGAGCTGCTGGGAAAGGTTTCCACAGAATTCCTCAGGATTCTGGATCTTACTTTGCTGGGAACTCTTTTCTTGGATGGTAATTCCTGACTGTGAGGGGGGGCAGGCCCTGGCACAGGGTGCCCAGAGCAGCTGTGGCTGCCCCTGCCCCTGGATCCCTGGAAGTGTCCAAGGCCAGATTGGACATTGGGGCTTGGAGCAGCCCGGGATAGTGGGAGGTGTCCCTGCCCATGGCAGGGGTGGCACTGGATGGGTTTAAGCCATCCAAACCATTCCATGATTCCATGAAGCAGAATCCAAAGGATCTGGAACAATTCTCACTTCCCACACACGGCTATCACATGCCCAGGACTGGGAGAGCTCCATGGCCTGAGGACCTCAATCCAGAGATACAAATCTCCAACAGGACCAACAAAACTGGGAAATTTTGCCTTTTTTTGGTGGGACTGTAGGATTCCCATGAGGACAATCCTTGGAAAAGAACTCAGGTTGTTCTATTGAGAAGAAATCAACCTCATCTCTTCCAGGTTTCCACTCTGCTCTTCCCTAGTGGACATTCCTGTGCTGGAGATGGATTGGCCAGCACTGGGTGTGTTCCAGACATTTCCCTCCCCAAACCCAAAGGAATTCAGGTCCTCCCCCACTCACGAGATGTATTTTTCCGACTTGTTGAACTTCTTCTCCAGGTACTTGGCCGAGGTCTTGCTGGGGATCTTGACCATGGAGAGCTCCTTGTTGTACCTGGTGAGGTTACAGGGGGTCCTGCAGATGCAGTAATTGCTGTCCTTCTCTGCCAGGAGACCTGTGGGGGGGCAGGCATGGAGCTCACGGAGCAGGGACATGGAGCCCATGGAGCAGGG
>VYXF01001781.1:52156-75552 GCA_013397295.1 Polioptila caerulea
TCCATCCCTGATTCCATGCCCAGCTCCATCCCAGCTCCATCCCAGCTCCATGCCTGGCTCCATCCCCGCTTCATCCCAGGCCATCCCAATGTCCCTTTGTACTCCCAGGCAGGAGGCAGTGGGACATTCTTTGAAATGGAACGATGGGAAGAAAATCCCAGGGGATACCCACAGCGGTCTGAGGGATCCCCAAAGCAATGCCTTTCCAGGGGCATTGACCCTTGGAAAGAAGGGAACTCCAAGGATGGGCACAAAGGATTTCATGTCCTTTCCAAACAAAGGGCAGAGGGAAGGAATCAAATGCCCCAACCAGCAGAGGGGGACACAAGCCCAGCCTTTAGGGCATTGTCTGCATGCGTTATCCACATCCTAATCCTACAAAAACACTGGGAGAGTGCAAAAATCCCAGAGCTGCCAATTCCAAAGGGGATTTGAGTCACCCTCCCCTGACCATAAGGCAAAGCTCTTCCCAAAATGAACAATATCCAGGAGCTTTGGCACCTGCTCCCCACCCGAGGGCAGCCATGGATCCCGGTTCAATCCTGTTGGTTTGTCCTGTCAGAAACGTGGCTGATGTCAGACATGGAAAACCTCCTCCCTCCCTGCTGGCAGCTCTGATCTCCCAGCAGAGCAGAGGGATGGGGGAGCTGCGGGAAGCACAGCCAGGGAAGTTCTCAGGGCCATGTTTACAAGGAGAGGGTTTTCCAAGGCTGAGATTCCGGCTGGGATCTGTCAGGCAGCACTGCCAGGGAAGGCAGCAGAGGCTCCCCTGCAGCAGCTCGGGGTCTGCCTGAGCCTTCCCGCTGCCCTGCCAGGCTGCTGCCCCCCAGCCACAACTGATCCCGGTCCCAGGCACACCCTGAAGGCAGATTAATCCCGTTCATGGCATTAATGGGAATGTTATTCCCAAAGGAAGAGCCCAAATTCAATAATCTGGCACTGCCACAGCTGCTCTGAACACACAACCTTCCCAACACATCCAACGCTCCCAACACATCCATCCCCCCCTTCCAATCCAGTTTTTGCCACTGGACATGCCCAACTCTCTCCAATCTGTTTGTTTTATGGGATGGCATCAAACATTCCCAGTACCTCACAATTCCCAGCCTTCGACTCCAGTTAAACACTGGCAGCACTAGCAGAGGAGCACTGGGCTCCATGTTGAATTCCCATGGGGATACTCCCATTCTCTCCTGAATTGTGCCATCAGCCCCTCCCTGGAATGGCCCGTTAGTGCCAGGATTTGTGGGAATTGGGAGCACTCCTCAGAGCTGCCATAAATCCATAAAAATCCCCCCCAGCTCAAATTCATCTCCATTAACAGGAAATGGGTGTTTAACAGGAAATACAGCCCCAAAATTCCAAAGGGATCAACTCCAGTGGAGAAGCTCCAAGTATTTGGGCATTATGCTGGTCCATGAACCAAGGAAGTGCTGCCCTCTTCTTGATTCCATCAATCCCTGGCTCCCTCCACACACAACAAAGGCAGGCAGGACAGGAGCTGGATCCCACTGGAATTTAGGGGTTGTCAGGAACATCTGGATATTCCCATCTCCTATGGGACCACAAATGAACCCAGGAACCCCAGATCCCAAGGCTCTTTTTGGCAGAACATGGGATTACTGAGGTTGGAAAAGCCCTCCAAGGTCATCAGGTCAAACCTGTGACACCATCAGGGACCACTGCAGAGGACATGTCCTCTGGTTTTCCAGGATTTGGGAAG
This sequence comes from Polioptila caerulea, assembly GCA_013397295.1. Lineage (NCBI taxonomy): Eukaryota > Metazoa > Chordata > Aves > Passeriformes > Certhiidae > Polioptila > Polioptila caerulea. The sequence continues at coordinate 53,880 of VYXF01001781.1, forward strand.
ATTTTGGGGGAAGAGTGGGGTCTTTTTAAGAAAAAAGTTTCTCATCCTATAAAAATCCATAAAAATCAATTTTAAATCAATTAAAAATCCATCAAAACTATTAATATATATTAAAAATCCACAAAAATCCATAAAAATCCAGGCCCCAGCACAAAACTGAGAATGTGCAAAGGGGTGACCTGAGGTTGCTGGCCTGGGACACCTCAGGCTGGCGTCCCCACCTGGGGGTGGCTGGGGTCATATGAGGCCACAAACTCACGGAGGAGGGCTGTGGGAAGCACCTGGAGAGGAAGGAAGAGGAGCCAGGGAGGGCGAGGGGGGCTCCAGCCCTGCTCCGAGGCCACCGAGGCTCATCCCAGCCCCGGAGCCTTGGGCCAGGTGCCAGGCACAGCTCCCAGGCTGGGATTCATTTGGATCCTAATTACAATCTGTGCTCCTGATCCATCCCCACTGCTTCCCTTAATTCATTTAATTAATTCTCTTTATCCAAGCCAAAGCCTTCCCAGGAGATCCAAACACGTGGAATTTCAGGGTGGTTATCCTGACACCCCTGAAAACCATGGGGGTGGAGAGAGTCCATGTGGAGCTGATCCAAGGGCTGGAGTCCCTCTGGAGCCAGGGAATGTTCACTGGGAGAGCTGGGGGTGTTCACCTGGAGAGGAGAAACTCCAGGGAGAGCTCACAGCCCCTGGCAGGGCCCAAAGGAGCTCCAGGAGAGCTGGAGAGGGACTGGGGACAAGGGATGGAAGGACAGGACACAGGGAATGGCTCCAACTGCCAGAGGGCAGGGCTGGATGGGATATTGGGAAGGAATTCCTGGCTGGAAGCCTCCAGCCTCAGGGATTTAAGGAAAGCTCCTTCCTTTGAAGCCCTTCTGTCCCCAAAGTTTTATTTGAAATTCCAGTTTAATTTCTGGAGTTTTCAGGGCCAGGCAGAGCCTGTGGTGGTGCCACTGTTACCTTCCTGTCACTGCTCCTTCCCTCTGCTCCTCCTCTCTGTCCCTGTCACATTCCCACCATTCCAGGACATTTCTGAGCCCTGAAGACCCCAGGAGCTCCTCAGCATTAATAATTAATGCTCTCCCTGATCCTGCTCATCCCAGGGAAAGCCAATTTGGGGTTGAGGTTTGAGAAGTCTTTTCCTAATCCTCAGAAAAACCCAGGGAATCTGCACTCATGGGATCAAAAAGTTTATTCTTTTATGGTCAAGAACCAGCTCTGTTCCCTCCCCTTCCCACCTGGCCTGGGAGTTCCCTGAGGCTTTTCCTGGGTTTGGTGGCCATAAGAACCAACTCTTTTATCCAAAACAAGGACTAGAAGGAAGGCAAACATGGAAAATCCCCCCCGAGAAGGTTTCCAGGTGTTTTATAAATCTCCAGGAGCGATAGGGGTTAAGCAGCCAGAACAATTAATCTCAATTAACGCTGCCAGGTAGCACAGATGGTGCAAGGACACAAAATTCCCTTCCTCCTGCTCCTTGGGATAAGCTGGATTAACCCCAACTCAAGAGCTGCGTTTACTCCAAGTTCAAACTCCCAAATTAACTCCAGGGGTCTAAGGCTCTTCCCTAATTCCAAGGTAAACCTGTGGCTCTGAGATTCCCACCCTGGAATGGTCCAGGAGCAGTGCTTGGCTTAGAACAGATTTTGCAAATTTTATTTTAAAAACCCAACAAACCCCCAGAGATTTCCCTGGGGGATATTCCCTGAGGAAGCAGCTGGAATTTGGGGCTCCCTTTGGGGGCCAGGATGCTCGAAGCCCTGTGCCTGCCACAGCCAGAGCTGTGGGAATGATGGAGCCACAGCTCCTTCAGCTTTTCCTGCTGCCTCATTTCTGGGGAGCCCTAGGAATGAGTCTGCTGTGTAACCATGCCCTGCCCAGGAACTGGGAACAATCCAGTTAATTCCCAACACCAGCCCTGGATCCCCAGTGCATCCATGGCGATTTCTGGAAGGAATTTCTGCAAATCCTGACCGTGGAATCACCTCAGCAGCAACACCGAGCATGGAAAAGCTGCCCAGGTTGTTTTGGCTTCAGAGTCCAGAGAATTCTGTGCAAGGAATTGCCATTTCTGGGATGCAGAGGTGCCCTGGGGGGCAGGAAAATCCTGCCTGGAGCCAGCAAAGCCCAGCTCAGATCTCTGTTAAATATCAAACTGCTCTTGGAGCTCGGGACAAAGATCTGAAACAGCTCTGCTGCTGCTCCATCCCCAGCTCCTGGGGCTGCTCCATGGCCTGCCCCACATCACCTCAAATCCTGGGTATCAGGAGAAAATCCTTCCCTGTGAGGGGAGGGGATGGAATTCCCAGAGCAGCTGTGGCTGTCCCTGCATCCCTGGCAGTGTCCCAGGCCAGGTTGGACAGGGACACCTGGGACAGTGGGAGGTGTCCCTGCCCATGGCAAGGGTGGCACTGGATGGGCTTTAAGGTCCCTTCCAACCCAAATAATTCCACAGTTCTGATTCTCAAAGAGCTCTGGAGCTGATTTCCTTGCAGGCCTTGTGAGTAACTCCAGGTTCAATCTCTCAAATTCCCATTCCAAGCTGCTGTCCCAGTGCTGAGCACACAAACCTCTCACCATGCTCATCCAAGGGATAAAAGATCCTTCTGGGGCTGCTGGGATTAATGGCTGGGATGAGGAGTATTCCCTATTTTCCCCCTGCTTCTATAAAACACTTCCAAAATAGTCCTGAGTCCAGAGCGGCCTCCTCTGTCCCCACACATGCAGGGGCTTCTCGAGGGATTTCCAGTTCACCCCCTCAAGACAGGGATATTCCCCTCAAGACAGGGCTATTCCCCAGCCAAATTCCAGGCATTCATCCCACTACTTCACAGCCAGATCTCAATCCTGCCAATTCTCAATCTTTCTTCCTGTCAGATCTCAATCTTTCCTGCCTGTCAAAGAATCCCCCCAGTTTTGCTTCTTTTCACTTTATCCCTGTGGGCAGCTCCCCCCTGGGGCAGTGGCCAAGAGGAGAATTTCAGTCCCTAGAAAGAACCGAATTCTGGACTATCCTGAGCTGGGAAGGACCCACAGGGGTCAGCCAGTCCCACCCCTGGCCGTGCCCAGACTCCCCAACAATCCCACCCTGGGCACTGTGGGAGCAGTGTCCAAACGCTCCTGGGGCTCTGGCAGCCTCGGGAATGTGACTATTCCCTGGGAAATTGTTCCAGTGCTCATTCTACCCTCTGGGGAAGAACCTCCCCCTGATCTCCATCCCAAATCCCCTGACACAGCTCCAGTTCCCTGGCTCCTGAGCCCCTCACACGGAGCAGAGATCAGAGCTGGATGAGTCTCTCCGAATCTCCTCTGAGGAACTGGATCCCACAGACAAAACCCCCTTCTGTGTCCCCTGAAATATCCAATGGGAGCCTAAAAGCCCCAGAATTCCCATTCATCTCCATCCTCTGCCTCAGACTCCTCCAGGACTTTGGGGATGTTCCTTTGTCCCCAGCAGAGCAGTGAATCCCGGGATCACCCAGCACCTTCCCATTCCCATCTGTCAGTGGATAAAAGCTCGAATCCCAAATCCCTTCTCAATGAATGCTAAAAATAGCCCAGCCCTCAGCACTGCCCAGAGTTGTTCCCACACACCAGGGGCCTTTGGGATGCTGCTCATTCCCTGCATCCCACCCTGGACTGGAATTCCCCCACACCCAGGGAAGGTTTGTAGGGAATAAATCCATCCCTGCCCTCCCTGAAGGAAAAGGTTGGATGGGATGAAAGGACTCAGGACTTGTGGGGCTCCAAGGCCCTGCTGCAGGGTGGGAAAGGGAATGGGATCATGGCTCAGGACAGGGTGGGAAAGGGAATGGGATCATGGCTCAGGACAGGGTGGGAAAGGGAGCGGGATCATGGCCCGGGACAGGGTGGGAAAGGGAATGGGATCATGGCCCGGGACAGGGTGGGAAAGGGAATGGGATCATGGCTGAGGAATCGGCTGGACGATGCCAAAGGAACAACAAGGAAAAGCTCCAGCATCCCAAAAGCCAAATCTGAGCTGGGAATAACAGGAAAATGAGAAATGACAGAACCCATGACATTCCCTGGAATGGGGGAGTGAAGGACATTGCAGGATGGGCTCAGCACTGGCACTGAACTCCCCCAAGGAACTTCATCCCAGTGCAGGTTGAACAGCCAGGATTTTCAGAAAAAATCCCACTTTTTCTGCCCAATTTTTTGCCAAAAAAGGCTCCCAAAATGTGCATCGAGGGGATGCCTTCAGGAGCTGCTCCCTTGTCTCTCCCCAAGCTCCTGCCCGGATGAACTTAGTGCCTCTGCTGGAAAAACCACCAGGAATTTCAAGTGATGGATAAAGTGCATTAACCTCAGAGTGAACCTTCTCACAGGGCTGCCATGGCCACGCTCAGCTTGGAATTTTCACGGAGCAAGGAGAAAGCTCGGATCCCAGAGAGCCTTTAATGGGCTCTAAGGAGCTCCTGCCAATCCCACAGCATTTCCCACTCCCAGCAGGAACTGAAACATTGGGATCATAACAAAGCATGGAGTTGGGCGTGGATGGGGAGAAAATCTGAGGTGAAAACATAATAGTAATAATAATAATAATAGTAATAATAATAATAATAATAGTAATAATGTNATAATAATAATAATAATAATAATAATAGTAATAATGTTGTCACCAGGCCCTGCAAAATTCCCACAAGGAATGAGGCTGCTCCAGGGTGTCCCTGGGCTCCTCTTTTACCTAGGTCAGTGTGGAGCCATCCCTGAGTTTAATCCCAGTTTAAAACCAGGGAAACCACTGGGAAATGCAGTTCCTGAGCCAGGATCTGGGAATCCATGAGGGCAGGAGGAGAACATTCCATGTCAGCATTCCCAGCCTCTCCAAGAGCTGCTCTAGCTGGGAGAAGGGCAGGGAAAGCACTCCTTGATGCTTTACTGGCTTTTCCAGCACAAAAAGCAGCTGGCTGAAAATCCAGGGATAATGTTTAATAATGCTGAATCCAGCCCAGGCACTGCAGAGTTTTCAGAGTGAAGTTTCCATGGATTTTTCTTTGTGCTCTTTGGAGAATCACAGCACAAACGCAGGTAATTCCAGCCAAACCTGATCCCAGTGAAACCCAGCTCCAAAAGTGTTAACTCCAGGCACGAGGCTGGATCCTGGAGCATTCCTGGCTCATTCCCAGTGTGTGGCAGCCAAGTCTGTCAAGTCTGTTCCCCAGCCACGAGGAGGAGAAAGGTGGGACTAAATCCACTAAGTCCCCTCTCCATCACCCCAAAGGGCACAGCCATAAATGGGGAATAAATCGAATTTTGGGATGGAGGGGGAGCTCAACCCAAGCAGATTCAGCCCCAGACTCCGTCTGGGCAGTGGGAACATTCCCAGTGCCAGAGTCAGGGAACTGCAGGATGATGGAAAAGCCCCTGACACAGGTGGGGGAGGAAAGAAAGGTGACAGATTTTTCCATGAGGAAGTCAAGTAAGATGGACTGGGGAGGGGAGGGGATCAAAGCTCCACCAGAACACAGCAGGAGAGAAGAGCCTCCCCTGGGAGCTGGGAATGCCTGGGGTGAGGAAATTTTTGGGCAGCTGAAGAGAAAACCATGGGATACATCAGAGAAGCTCTGGCTGGAGGAAGGGAGTTTTCCTTATTCCATAAAATCCCTGGATCCTACAGGACAGGGAGATGCCCAAGGTCCTCATTCCAGAGCTGTTCCCAGCACTGAAGCTGAGAACAGCACTGAAAATCAGGGATTTTCCATGGATTTTGCTTTTTTTTTTTTTCTCCTCCCTTCAAGGAGAGGCACAGGGGACTCTCAGGGTTATCCCTGTTCCCACCACAACACATCCCTGATCCCCTAGAAGGAAAATCCCAGCGAATGGAAACTCCTCTCTCTCCCTGGAGTTGAGTTTATTGGATCCATGGTCTCTCTCTGCTCCTGTGCAATCCCAGACAGAGCCATCCTGTGGAAATGCACATCAGCAATGGGGAAGCAGAGGGGAAATGTTGCAGTGCAAGTTCTCAGCCTATTTGCTGTATTTTNGGGGGGGGAAAAACCAGAATACAAAGCTTATAAAAAGAACCAAAATATGCACCGCAACAGGGAAACAGGAAAAAACATTCCTCCCCCTTTTCCCTACAGAGCTTCACCTCCAGCTCCACAGCCAAGGCTGCAGCCTGGGGAGCGTCCCAGCAATCCCTGATTTGAAATCCAAGGCTCCAAAGAGGATTCTTCTCCAATTCCACACGTTTTTTCTGATGGTTTGGACAAAACACAGTTGGTGACACAAGAAGAAAGGAGTGGGTGGTTTTTTTTTTTTGGAAACTCAGTAAGAATTTGGATTAAGAATTCCTGAGGGTGGGGAGGGGTTGGCACAGCTTTCCCAGAAAAACTGTGGCTGCCCCATCCCGGGAAGTGTCCAGGGCACCCCTGGGGGGATTTTTCCCACTGTGACAGGGAGGGAGAACTCACACAATTCCCTCCAGCTGGGACAGATCCAGGGGAGCACTGGGGGAATCTGGCAGGGAGGGAGCAAAGCCCCAGTGATCCTGTCGGGAAGGCTGAGCCAGGAGCTCCTTCCTGATGCTCCCTGTGCCTGGCAGGGCTTGGGCAGGGCTGGCACAGGAGCCGGGATGGAGCAGCTGCTCCAGGCAGGAATCGTGTGACTCACAGAGCCCTGGCTGGGCGATTTTAATAAACTGCAGCGAGCCCTGACAGCCTCTGGCAGCAGGAAATGAGACTCTGGGCAGCACAGGGGATGCTTTTTTTTGTCCTTTCCCTGTCCCCTTCCACAGCCTGGAGCTGTGGCTTCCTCTGTCCTGCCTGGGAACCCAGGAGAGCAGGCTGGCACTGCCGGGAATGCAGGGGCAGGGAATGCAGGCAGGGACAGGCACGGCCCTGGGGGCTGGAGCCAAGCCTGGAGGTGGCACCTGGGGACAGGGGGGTGACAGGTCATGGGCTGGACTCTACGGTCTCAAAGGGTTCTTCTGAGCTGGCTCATTCTGAGAAGCTTTGGGGAAGGGATTTGAGGCTGGGCCTGGCTCGAGCCACATTCAAACAGCAGCGATTGCCAACCTGAATCCCTGTCACAAGCACCTGCCCAGGTGAGCCCTCAGCAAAGCCCCAAGACCTCCCAGCCACACCCAGCACATCAGGAACCCACAAGAGAGAAACCCCATCACATCTGGGGCTCAGCACAAACACAGCCCAAAACCCAGGGCAGGAGAAAAGCCACAGAGCCCACATGAAGTTCAACAGCAGAGATGGGGCTGGGGGAGATTTGAACAGGATTCCTGTTCAGGAATTTCAGAGGTAAAACTGGGATTCACCAGCCTGGCCAGGGATTGCCTGGCTGCCCTCTTCCTCTCCACAGGCACTGGGAGGGAACACATTAAATATGGCCAGGGTCAGGTTTGGAGAGACTGTGCAGCACTGTGGGGTGGGGGCAGCAGCAGAGGGGAGCAGCTCCGGCAGACCCCACAGCTCAGAGATCTTCTGCAACCCCACAGCTCAGGTGCTCCTAAATCCCACAGCTCAGGTGCTCCTAAATCCCACAGCTCAGGTGTTCCTAAATCCCACAGCTCAGGTGCTCCTAAATCCCACAGCTCAGGTGTTCCTAAATCCCACAGCTCAGGGCTCTCCTCCAATCCCACAGCTCAGGTGCTCCTGCAGACCCCACAATTTGGGATCCCTCCTGCAGACCCCAATCCTCAAGGTCTAGTTGGGCTTTAGGGTCCCTTCCAAACCTTTTCTGATTCCCTGATCCATTCCCAGAAGGAAGCATCCCAGTATCCCCCAGCAGCAGGCAGGAGCACACCAGACCCCAAACTGGGAGCAGTGGAGTTGAGTGGGGTTTGGAGCAGCATCCTGACCCCCAGCACCCCTGGGACAGCAGCAGGGATTGCAGGGAGGGAATGGGAGAAGGGGGTGATAAAGCAAATAATGATCCTGAACTGCAGCAGGGATCCAGGGATGGCATTTCCTGGGATGTCCCTGGGAGTCACTGGGATGTCCCTGGGGTGTTCCTGGGGCAAAAGGGGCAGCAGCCGATGGATTCCTGCTGAGATTTCACTTCCAGAGCAATCTTCCCTTGGTTGGGGTAAGGATACACATTGCAGAATAAAACCCCTCTGGACTGGAAATGAACCCACCAGGCCTTGGCCCGTCCTTGCCAAACAGATTTTGGGCTAAAATCCCAAAGTTTCCATCCGGCCCAGAGAGAGAATGCTCCCCCTCATCCACCCCTGCCTGCAGCTCCAGAGGAGCCCTTGGAAAACACTTGCCTGATTCTGGGGATGTGACGTGAGCAAACCTTGGGGGTTCCAGGGGCTGGAGCTCGTTATCAGCACAAGGCCAGCATCACTCACTGCTCATGAACCTCCAGCAAGGCAGGGAAGGAGCAGCTCCTTGCCAAAACCAGGGATAATGGCACAGAGCTTGGACAACACAGAGTCCATCTGCAGAGCCTCGGTGGCCCCAGGGTCCCCTCAGTGGCCACATCCAAGGGCCATGGTCATTGAGGAGAAATTCCAGCAGCTGGCAAAACTCAGCCTCATTTGTTCCTGGATTTATTCTTCCCTCAGGACATTCTCACAGGACAAATTTTTCAACTGATTTTTAATTTTTTTTGCCTTTGCAAGGATTAATCATCTCGGAGTGTTGCAGGCATTGCAGTTGGATGGGTTTGGGAAAGGAAGATGGATGAAACTCAAGAGGAGCAGGGAGCGACAGAAACTCTGGGCAAGAGCAACGCTCCCACCTCCAGCTCCATTCTCCTTTGGGTTTTTAAGGAAGGGGCTCCCTCTAAAAAGGCTCCTGGTGGGGGCAACAGCTCAGATTTCATCCCAGATTTCCCCAGGATTTGGCTGAGGTGGGGGTTCAAACCTTGAGGAATCTGCAGCAGGATTTGTGCCCAGGGTGCTGAGGGAAGTGAGGGGAAGCTGGGCGAGCTCAGTCTGACCCCAGGTGTGAGCCAGGGGCAGCCACGTCCTCTCTGTCCCTGCCCCAGCACCCCAAAGCCCTGGCAGTGCACACATGGAGCTGCTCCTCATGGCACGGAAGTGTCCCCAGGAATGGGACAGTTTGGGGCCTTCCAGGGAAGGGAACGGAGCTGGGAAGGGGCTGGAGCCCCAGGAGAGGCTGAGGGAGCTGGAAAGGGGCTCAGCCTGGAGCAGAGGAGGCTCAGGGGGGCCCTCCTGGCTCTGCACAACTCCTGACAAGAGGGGACAGCCGGGGGAGTTGGGCTGTGCTCCCAGGGAACAGGGACAGGAGGAGAGGGAACGGCCTCAGGCTGGGCCAGGGCAAACAGCCACATCCAGGGTTTAGGTTGGAAAATTTCTTCCCTGGAAGCGCTGCCCAAGGGTGGAGTCCCCATCCCTGCAGGGATTTAAAATCCATGTGGATGTTGGGGACATGGGGACATGGGGACATGGGGACATGGTCAGGGTAGCCTTGGCAGTGCTGGGGATGGTTGGATTCCATGGGCTCAGAGGGCTTTTCTGACCTGAACAATTCCACGAGTCCAGAATATTGTTCCAACCCTGCCCAGCCTCAGGCAGAAGAGCAAATCCCAAGGGAAGGGTTGGGAGGACCACGAGCAGCTCCTGGATCTGCTTGAACACTTCCACAACCAAACCTCAGAGAGACAAACCCCTCACAGCCTCCTCTCAGTCCAAGTCCTGACCTTCAGCTCAGCTTTAATCACAGAGCCCCAAAAAGCAGAGCCACAGCTCCAGAATGGCTCCTGGGGAACAGTGCAAGGAAAGGCTCAGGAATCTTCTCTGCCTGATGCCTTCAAAAATAATAACAACAAAAATGCACTGCAAGTCTTCTCCAGAACTGAAGATCAGCACTCCAAGATTCCAGGTCAGCCTTTCCCCACATCCCTTCAGGGGTTTCAAACCTATCCTGGATTTATTTCCACCTGGATAGAACTGGGAAAAATCCAGGCTCTGAACCAACAACCAGGACAAGCAAAACCCCTCCTTTCTGCCCAAAAAACACCCCCAGCTCTGCCAGCCTTGCAGAAATTCCCTGCACATCCCATTCTCCCAGGTCCAGCTGTTCCATCCACATTTCCTTAGGTGTGGGTTGGAAAAAGACTTTACAGACCTAAGATCTCAAGTGAACTCCCCTCCTGCCTATGGGACAAGAAAATTCTAGGTGAGAAATGTTCAAAATTGTTCAAAATTCCCAAAGGATATCGGGGTATTATAAACCCAAACTCAGCCACAGAACAGTAAGGAAATGCCAGCAAGCAGAGCACGGGTCTTTCCTGCCCATCAATCCTGGAACCACCCACATTCCAGCCCTTTCCCCACCCAATTCCCATTAAAAATGCAGGTTTTGGGCACTGAGCTCGTGGTGTTGTCACTCCGTGGCCGTTCCAAGAGCTGCTAATTGCTGACAAGCTGATTACAAGATGAAAGCAGCAGGAGTGGAATGCTGGAATGTTTTCCTGCCTGTCTGCAGAAGAAACAGCTGGCTCCAAACCTTCGGCACTAATTCCACTAAACTGGAGCAAAAAATACCTCCAGCAATAAAAAAAAAGCCCTTTTCACTCACAGATTGGATATTCCCTCCTCCAAATCAATCAGGACTTGGTGGATTTTCAGCTGTTTCCCAGTTGTGCTCAAGGGGAGATTCGGGAGCTGAGCCCAGCAGGGAAGGAAAAGGAAAAATAGGAGAAAAAATGGATGTGGGCAAGGTGACCCTGATATGGGACAGGGATTCACTGGTGCCAGCTGCTGCTTTGGAGCCCTGTTATCCCAGCAAAGCTGTTATAAACACAGATTATAAAGGTGGCTTTTTGCAAATATTAAGATGAGTGTTGTACATGTAAAGTTGTTATAAATACATATTATGGTATTGTTTTTTTTCTTTCTTTTTGCACCCATATAGAGGATCTACTATACGTGTGGTCTCAAAATGGTTTCAAAGATACAGTTTTCTTTAAAAGTACGTTGATCAAGTGTCTTTGTAATAAGTGAACTGACTGCCTGGTCAGAATAACACCCAGTGAAGACATCTGCTACTGACAGACCAACTACCAGCACTGACCATCTGTAGAAATTATAGACCAAAACCCAAATTAAGATTGATAATAAGAATTAATTAAACCACAGCCAAGAAACACGCATGCTCTAAAAAGGCAGGACCAAGGAGTGGCCATGGAAAACAACTCCCAGAAACATGGAAATAAGTTCTTAGAAAAGTTTAAATATACATATTGGGGGGGGTCTCAAAAACAGCAAAGGTGCTCTTGGCCAGAGACACCCCAGCCGTGTATTTTGCTTTATTGCTTGTCCTTAGTGTCTTTTATTAAACCTTTAAAATCCTACCAAGAAAGTGAACTTTGTTTTCCACAAAAGCCATTTCAGAAATCTGGGAACTGGATGAAGGCTGCACTTCACCTTGGATATCCTTTCCAGCCTTACTGGTTCTGTGGTTTGATTTTACAAATTCTCTCACTCAGGGTCTTTGTTTTCCTCTGTCACAGGCAGGGGGGTCCAGCCTGTCCCAAAGTCCCCCTGCCATGGCCAGGGAGGGACAGGAGACAGAAACCATCCAAGGAACCCATCCAAACCCCACCTAAACGTCATCCAAACCCATCCAAATGACACCCAAACCCCACCCAAACCTCACCCAACCCCACTTAAACCCCAAACAACTCCACCTAAACCTCACCCAACCTCAGCCCAACCCACCCTTGGGAAAGCCCTTGGAGCAGTTTCCCACCCTCTGTCCCTGCTGCCACCCAGTCCCTGGGCAGGGGGACTTTGAGCCAGGCTCACACACAGGAGGAGCCCAAGTCCAGGCTCCTCCATCCCAAGGTCCAACAGCAAATCCAGGCAGTGATAACAAAAATCCCATCAGCAAATCCCCACCAGGTCCCCCCAGTCCAGGGCTGAGGTGTCTGTGGGATCCCCTCCCCTGCTCCACCCCAAAAGACTCCCAAGCTCTGCTGACCCAGCACTGAAGTCCCTTCACAAAAACCCTTCTCCTGCTCCATCACACCCTGAGCTACTTGGTTTTCCAAGTTCCTGGATCCTCCCTCCAGAGCTGGCTTTGACAGGATTTGTTCCTGTGAGGTTTGAGCTCTGCTTGAAGTCAGGTCCTGCAGCCTCCAGCACCTCAAACCCTGCAGAGCAAGGACACCCAATGCCCTCCCTTGTGGCTTTCCATGCTGCTGCTGCTGCAATGCTTAAAAAACCACCTGAAAGCACCAAATCTGCACCAATTCCTACAGCAAGGCCACCCAGAGGAAATTCCAAACAATTTACTCCAGAGGCAGAGCACAAACCACCCCACAGCTCATCCCAGACTCTCCCAAAGCAGCAGCACAGCCTCACCCAGGAGCACCAGCCTCTCCTCCCATCATTCCTCTGCTGCTTTTTAGATTTGAAGTGTAAGGAAAGAGGAATTAGCAAACGAGCCCTGGGTACCAGCCCAGCAGTTGTCCCAGCAGGGCTGGATCCCTCCCCTGCTCCACTGGGATTCAGGAGCCTGGATTTGGGATGTCTCCTATCGGGAGAATTGCCTTTCCCAGCCAGAGAAAGGAGGATGAAGATGAAGTGTCCCCATCACTAACGAGTGCTGATGGCTCCCAACCACTGCTGAGCCACACAGGCTGCCAGACATCAAGGACTTCCTCTAGATTTTCCCTGCTCCTGTTCAGTTGCTGGGAAACCACAGCACTCAGCCCTCTGGCTCAGCCCTTGTTTCCTGAAGAGCCAAAGCTCTCGGGGTGAGCCCATCCAGCAGACCCTGACCCTTCAGATGGCAAAACAAGAGGTGAGGATCCAGCCATGGCACTGCCACCCCAGTCAGCACTGGGCTTTGAAATCCCCCAAATCCCCTGTCCCATTAATCACCTGAGTGCTGACATGGAGGGCTCCAGGGTCAGCACTGACAGGTTGGTGTCCCTTTCATCCCCACTGGAGCTCCTCTTTCCCAGGGTGGAACAGAGGCCAAAGGAGCAAAATCACTTCAAAAAGTGGAGAGGAAGCAAAACAAACTGTGGGATTTTCCATGGGAAGTGGCTCCTGTGCCTGAGATAACAAAGGATCAGAGGGGCTGGATCCAGGCTGGGAGAGCTGGGGGGGTTCCCCTGGAGAGGAGAAGCTCCAGGGAGAGCTCAGAGCCCCTGCCAGGGCCCAAAGGGCTCCAGGAGAGCTGGAGAGGGACTGGGGACAAGGGATGGAGGGACAGGACACAGGGAATGGCTCCCACTGCCAGAGGGCAGGGTTAGATGGGATATTGGGCAGGAATTGTTCCCTGGGAGGGTGGGCAGGCCCTGGCACAGGGTGCCCAGAGCAGCTGTGGCTGCCCCTGGATCCCTGGCAGTGTCCAAGCTCTTCAAACCCACACAGCTTCCCTTCCCTATTAACTCCATTTCCCAACACAGGATCTCAGGATCTCAGGTTGGAAAAGCCCTCCAAGGTCACCAAGTCCCATCTGTGCCCAATCCCCACCTTGTCCCCAGCCCAGAGCACTGAGTGCCACCTCCAGGTGTTCCTTGGACACCTCCAGGGATGGGCACTCCAAACCTCCCTGGGCAGCCCCTGCCAAGCCCTGANCCCTCCTGGGGCTCCAGCCCCTTCCCAGCTCCATTCCCTTCCTGGACATGCTCCAGCCCCTCCGGGTCCTTCTTGTTTAGAAGAACCCAAAACTGAACCAGGATTTGAGGTGGGGCCATCACAAGGTTATCCCAGGATTTCATTCCCTCCCTGGGCTCTGGGATCCCCCATGTTGGATGTCTAAAGCCAGCACTAAGGACATGTGAAAATCTCTGATCTTTAAATCTAAATCCCAAATCTGTAAAACCATCAAGGAAAGCTTGGAAATTTCATGTGAAGCAGTGATGCCCAGGCTCATGCCTAGGCAGGAGGCAAAACATAATCGGCTAAAAAGATCTTCAACCATCTTAAAAATGTATTTCTTATCAGGCTTCAGCCAATCCTCATGATCTGGGGCTGCTGAACCCCTTGGTGTCACATCCCCCTCTCCTGAGGTGTGCAGGTAATTGCACAGGGAGTTGATTCCACACGGGGCTGATCCCACACCAAGTCTCAGCCTGTGGAAAGCCCCAAAAGCTGCCACTGATGTCGAGACATCTCCTTCCCACACTGGATTATCCTTTGCAGGATGTGGCAGATCCCAAATCCAGAAGTCATGCCAAATAAAACCTCCCCAGCCTTGGGAAGGGGAGATGGGACAAGGAAAAGGGATCTGGAATTTCCCTCTATCACCAATTAACTGCTAATGATGGTTTCATTTGGGGGAATCAAATTCTAGTGAGCAGAAATTCCCTCCTGTGCCTAGTGAAAGCTGAACACTGACTCCGTGAGGGAAAGGCCTTTGAAAAAGCAGGAATACTGATGTGAGTACAGGAACACAAGGGTTCCAAATCCCCTGTTCATGCCACAGCCAGAAACCCCCTAAAACAGGGAAATATCAGGAGCTGAGATGGATCCTGTCCAAGCAGCTGTCACAGGACACTGAGGGACTCAGGAATCTCCCTGCCCAGCCAGGAGCTTTATTCCCACCTGCCCCCAATGGCTCCCCTATCCAAGGGCCTTGGAGCCACTGGAATTACTTTAACACAATGAATCTGGCACAAAAAAGGCAAAGCCAGATTAATGGGCATGAGCAGGAAAGGGATGGGAAGTATCCAATGCTTGGGAAAATCCAAGGCAGAGGAGATTCTGGGGAAAAGGAAATTTCAGGTGGAAGGGACCTACAACAACCATCAGATCCCAAGGGGCACACCTGGAGCTGGGAGCAGCTGGGAATCCCAGCACGAGGAAAACTCATCCCAGGCAGCAGCACCCACTGGCCCCATCCCTCTCCTCACTCCTTCAGTGGCACAAAGGCCCCTGTGCCCTGCAGGGTCGGGAAAACAGGATTGGTACCAGGAAGGCCCCACTGTCACTGCCTGGGAATTGGGTTTGAATGTTTAAGGAGAGCAGGGAGCAGAGCACGACCCTGAGGCAGCTCCTGCCACCACAGCTCCCCTGGGCACGGGGCAGGGGAGGGGACAGCAGTGTCCCCAGGTCCCACACAGAGAGCAGAGGGAGCAGGGAGGGACGATGGATGACTCCAGCCCCCGGAGAAACCAGAGGGGAGGGGACGGCTGAGTGGAATGAAAACTTCGTTCAGCACAGGGATGAAGAAAAGGGGACAAAGTTTATGAGGGTAAAAGGAAAGTGGAATTTCCACAGTCTGGATCCTCACTGGAATGTGGTGATGAGTGTTGATAAAACACCAGGAGCAGGATCCAGCTGGTGCCCCGGGTGCCACAAACCACCCAGGATGGGCCCAGAGAGGGACCTGGCTGCAGGCACCACCAGGAACACAGGGAGCAAGCGCTTTGACATCCCAGTGTGGGATAGTGTGGGAGGCTGGACTGTGGGAACAGTGCCAGGATCTCACACCTTCAGTCAGGATCTTCAGGTTTGCTTCCCAGGGAATGACTCGGACAGGGCGGTGCCTTCTGCTCCAACAGTCCCTGAAGGAAGAAATTCTGGCATTCAGCTGAGTTTGGAGAGAAGGAGATGCTGATGGAGCAGGGAATGAGCTGGAAAGCTGAACTGGAATGCTGGGAGCAGCTGTTCCAGCACAGGGAGCTGGTCCCAAGCTTCCCATCCCTTATCCCAGGTACGGAGGAAGGAACCAGAGGGTGAAGATCATTCCCCACCTCAGAGAATCCATTGCTATTCCAAAACACTTGTTGCAAAGTCATATCCACCTGCAGGAATGTTATGTTGGTGTATTCCAGGGAATCTGCCAGGCTGCTTTCCTGCTTTACAATCCATTTCACATGATTTTGGAGGCATTTGGGAATTGCTACAAAATTTAGCAAAGCAAGAAGGTCTGAGAGAGATGGAATTGTTCCCTGTGAGGGTGGGCAGGCCCTGGCACAGGATGCCCGGAGCTGCTGTGGCTGTCCCTGCATCCCTGGCAGTGTCCAAGGCCAGGCTGGACAGGGCTTGGAGCAGCCTGGGACAGTGGGAGGTGTCCCTGCCCATGGCAGGGGTGGCACTGGATGGGCTTTAGGGTCCTTTAAGGTCCTTTCCAACCCAAACCACTCCATGATCCCATTTCTCCACCTGCCTGCAAACCCCTCCAGATCCCTCCAAGCTGTTCCAGGTTTGTTTGGAGCTGCAGAAACAGAATTCCATTGACAAGTTGCTGATTGTTCTCTCCCTCCCTTCCACCTGAGTGCTGGGAGCACTGAGCTGTGAATTCCAAGAGAAAGATGGGATTATTCATGTCAGGAACATGCGCTAGGAGCCCTGCAGGACCTCCATGCCCACAAAGAGTCACTTTGGATCATTCCATGAATTTATTACAAAACCAGAAGCCAATTCCCCCTCATGGCTTTCCCCTAGTTCCAGCTGCTGAAGGGGTTTTAAGTGAAAAAGTTAAAAATCCCAAACCACCCAATCCCAAGCCTTTTACAATTATTTTATCCAACTTTTCCCCACTCTGGAGCCAGGAATTCCTGCCTGTGAATCACAGTTAATTGGATTATAATGGGCCATTCCTCCTAATTTAATAAAGCAGGGGAAAATCGGGATGTCAGCAGTGCGCTCCTACGATTGGGAACAGCTCCAGTTCCTAATTTACATTTGTCATGAGTTGCAGTGCAAAATGTAACCAAAGCTGTGTTATTCTACTACCATTTGCTGGAAGCTGTGGTGGGGGGTGCTGTAATCTTCTGTCAATAGGCCAGCTGATAAGAAACCAGCGAGTTTCTTTCTCTCTTCCACTGCTAGTATAGGGTTAAAATGTTTCTGAAAATCATGAGAAGTTCGACAAGAAATTTGAAGGAGGTAGGAAAGGAACGTTGTGTTTTGTTTTTAGGAAGCCAAGTGAAATTGCACCTGCACAGAGCGTGGTTAAACATACTGATGTGATTATTGTTTAGCAGTAGAATATTTGGAGTGAAAGGGAGGAATGTTTAGAGTTTCTAGGGTACCTGTAGATAAGATTGTACATGCTCATACAAGTCTAAACGAGGCTCTAATAAACAATATAGATGTGGTTGTTATAGTAATTGTTGCTTAAACGAATGTTAGCTGAAATAGTGTAAATGTGAGCATTCTGCACACACGGGCTGAGCTGGATTTGGGTCTCTATACCCTGAGCTCCTGCATACACTTTAATAAAGCACCTGCACATAATGCACCTGTGATTCTGTGTGTTCATGGGCACTGACACCACAACCCATCCTCCCTCCAGGGAGAGATCTTCTGCTCATGGGCCATTGAGTCCCACTGATAAAATTCCATCATCCCATGGGGAAATGCTCCATCCAGGGGGAGGAGCCGAGCATCCCTACCTGGATGAAAACCTGAGATTTGGGACACCAAAGCAGCCTTCCCACTGCACTCCCAGAGGAAGAACAGGCCCATCTATCACCACTGGACCTTCAGCAGAGGCTGCACCTTTCTCCAGGATCACTGCTCCAACAGAGCCACATCTGCCACTGCAGGAGGGCTGCAGCCACCATTCCAACTGGGCTGCTACCAACCCCCTGACCCACAGGGTGCCAGGTTGGATTCTGTCTGACTCTGTCAGTGGTTTTCTTTTTCCTTTGTATTATTGCATGCATTTTCATTTCATTTCCTTTTCTTTTTTTTTTTTTTCTTTTCCTAATAAATTGAATTTCTTACTTGGAGTCTCTCACTGGTTTTCCTTTCAAAGGAGAACACAGGGGCACTGGAATCCCAAATCTCACTGATTCCTACCCCGCATCCCTGGATTTCCTTCTCCACACCAGTGTCCTATGGCACCTCCATTCCAGGAATTCCTATTCTTTGTGCACTGTTGGGAGGTGGTCCCAGGCAGATCCTGGAGCAATTTGCAAACATTAATTAAGCCCTGGCAGCATCCTGGAGTGGGCAGGGACTGTAACTGTGTCTTTAATTACATTAATTCTGCTCAGAGTGGGCAGTAATTATTGGGAATCTATTCCACAACTCAGACCCATGGTGACAATTGCACCTTTAGCATGTGGAATCCCATAGATGGATCAATGGAAGGAACAAATGGAAAAGGGAAAAAACAGCAGGCAGGAAAAAAAAAACCACAGGAAAGTGGTGCTAAAAATCCCTCCTCTTCCTGCAGTTGGATGCTCCTCTCCCAAAAAATCTCATCCCTCCTCTCCCAAACACTCCCATCCCTTCCCTCTAGAAAAATCCCTGCTCAAGGAAAGGGCTTTGGTCCATGCTCCAACCCAGGCCAAAACCGGGAGCAGCTCCCGGAGGAAGTGGCCAAACTCAGCCGAGTCCTTTTCCCATGGAAGTGATGTTTTTCCTGTCCTGCCAGAAATCAAAGTTCCTGCATTCAATGTGAAGTGAGGAGTTGGATTCATGGATCCTTGTGGATCCCTTCCAACCTGGGACAATCTGTGAGTCCAGGAGAGTTCTCACCCCAGAATCTTGCCCAGATGTTGGTAAAACCAGCAGAGGTGTGGAATTCCAACAGTTGCCTGTACCTGGATCCACACCTGGATCCGCACCTGGATCCAGAGGCACTGCAATACAAAGTGTGGGATGCAAAGGAGCCCACCCTAGCCCTGTTCTTCCCAAATTCTGTGGGATTTGCAATCCTGACTCCCTGCACAGCCACACATCCCCAGCACATCTGTCCTACTCCAGGCAGGCAAGGCTGGGTTCTCCTCCTGCTGCTGGGACATTCCTGGCCAAACCTGGAGGGAGCTTCCCAGGGAGTCACTCAGTCTTCCAAGGACGTGGAGCAGCTAGAGCAGATTCCAGAGGAGGTCTCTGGAGCCAGGCTGGGAGAGCTGGGGGTGCTCACCTGGAGAGGAGAAGGATCCAGGGAGAGCTCAGAGCCCCTGGCAGGGCCCAAAGGGGCTCCAGGAGAGCTGGAGAGGGACTGGGGACAAGGGATGGAGGGACAGGACACAGGGAATGGCTTCCCACTGCCAGAGGGCAGGGCTGGATGGGATATTGGGAAGGAATTGTTCCCTATGAGGGTGGGCAGGCCCTGGCACAGGGTGCCCAGAGCAGCTGTGGCTGCCCCTGCATCCCTGGCAGTGTTGAGCTTGGATGGGGCTGGGAGCACCTGGGACAGTGGGAGTCGTCCCTGCCATGGCAGGGGTGGCACTGGGTGGATAGATGCACCCAGAGGCCCAGGCCCTGCTGCTGCCAGCATTCCTTGCTCCATGGATTCCTTTGGCATCCCTGCAGCTCTCTGGAGCTGAGCAGCTCTGGCAGGGAAGGCAGCTCTGGAATCCCTGGGCTTTGTCCTTCTTCTCCCACAGCTTCTGGCCCCCCTCATGCCCCCCCAAGGACACACCAGTTCAGTGCCAAACTCATTCCTCTTTTCATTCCCCAGCCCAAGCAAAGTCCAAATCCCCTCAACATCCAACTCTGTAGGAGATCAGGAATCTCCACCCTCAGTGCAGGGGCCCAGCAGACCCCAAACCCACAGGAAATCACCCCAAACCCTTCAGCCCATCCCTCACAGCAAGCATTGCTTGGGGCAGCACTTGGCACAGCCCAGCCCTGATTCCTCCTTGGACTCCTTGGATTGCCACCAGGAACCCAAAATCAGCAGGATTCCCTCAGGATGGGAGAACACAGCCTTGGTTCCACAGTGATCCCAGGCTGAATCCAGCCAGCTCCAGGCAGCTCTCTGAAGTGGCACTGGTGACAACTGGGAGCACATTCAAGGCTCCAGCCCCACATCAGCCCCTCAAACACCATCCACACCCCTTCCAAAGGCAACACCACCCCCAAGCCAGAGCTTTGTTTGGAAGTAAAGACAAAAATAAAGAATTAAAATAAAAATATGAGAGAATAAAGGTGGAAAAAGGAATTGGGCAAAACTGTGTGGGTGAGTGAGAAAATCCCCAAATAAAAAACCCCACATCCTGAAATTCCTCTCCAATTAATTGTGGTGGTGGTAATTAAGGTGCTCACAGCTGTTCCAAACTCTGGGCTTTCCAAGGTGGTGGCACAGAATTCCTGTCTGCCCTCACACCAAACCCAAGGCTGAAATATCCCATTCATTTAGTGGGATAAGGCTGAGCATCACTCTGGACAAAGGGGATCCTCTGCTGAGCAAACAGCACAATTACAGCCCCCACCTGAGGGATATTTCAGGAATACTCATCAGATTTTCAGGCAAATAGTCAGGAATATTTTTTAAAAGCAGCCTTGATGTCTCTGTGCAGCTGCCACCCCATAAAGTCCCCACTCTGGGGAGAAATGAAATGATTTAACAAAAAATAACTGAACTAATCAAATCACGAAGGATGGGGACCAAACCTTGCCACTCCTCCCAGCACAACCCCTGTGTCCCCTCAGCTCCCCAGGCAGAGCCACAGGTGACAATTTGATTAGGGGAGTTACTAAATCAGGAGCTCATTAACCCCAAACCCCAGCCCACGAACAGACCGCAGGATGCTGGATCCACTCATGAATTTCTCAAGATGAAAAATCACAGGAAAGAAGAATCAATGAGCACAGGACAGGGCAACCAAGATAAATATTCCAGAGACAAAGAGCTCAGAGGAATAAATCAACCCCAAATCCCAGGAATGCAGAGCAGAGTGACATCCACTCAATCCTGAACCTCAGTTCCTCCCAGATGGGGCCATTCCAGGGAAAACAGACCCTTTACTCACTGAACTGCCCAGTCTGGCACTTGGACTTGGAATTTGGGAGAAGTTTTGAAGGACAGGAGCTGCTGGATGGTTCCTTTCCTTGGAATCACCACATGGGCATTTGGGAAGGTTGGATTTATGTAGCTCCAAGCACTTATGGATGGTTTTGCCTCATCCCTGGAAGCGTCCAAGGCCAGGCTGGACAGGGCTTGGAGGCCCCTGGTATAGTGGAAGGGGCCCCTGCCCATGGAACTGGGCTTTAAGGTCCCTCCCACCCCAAACCATTCCAGGATCCTTGGATAACCATCCCAACAGCCCAGCCCTAGGTTCAGCCTGAAGTGAGTAAAGCCACACACTGACTGAAGGCAGGAGACTCTATCCGATCCATTAACACATCCTCTTCCTTGGAAAACACCAACAGGGACAACAAACCCCTCCTGGAGCAGGCTAGGAAATCCAGACCTGAGCCCTCCTAAATGGAATAAATCCAATGGGATCATGCCAGCCCTGCAGCCCCAACCTCCACAGATCAGTGCAATCCCATACTTCCATTTATTAAGGAATAAAAGTGACACTTCCCACACTGTTGAGATTGCTGGGCTCGTGTCTTTTTCCTCCAGTGTCCTTTTCCTTTCCCATGTCACCCACAAAACTCAACTCCTGCTGCCCCTCATGGTCTGGAGGGGCTGGAAGGAGTGGGAATGTCCTGTGGGAGATGGGCTGGAAGGAGAGGGAATCCCCTGTGGGAGATGGGTTGGAAAGAGTGGGAATGTCCTGTGGGAGATGGGTTGGAAAGAGAGGGAATCTCCTGTGGGAGATGGGCTGGAGGGAGAGGGAATGTCCTGGGAGAGATGAGCTGGAAGGAAAGAGAATGCCCTGTGGGAGATAGGCTGGAGGGAGAGGGAATCTCTTGTGGGAGATGGGCTGGAAGGAGAGGGAATGTCCTGTGGGAGATGAGCTAGAAGGAAAGAGAATGCCCTGTGGGAGATAGGCTGGAGGGAGAGGGAATCTCTTGTGGGAGATGGGCTGGAAGGAGAGGGAATGTCCTGTGGGAGATGGGCTGGAAGGAG
>VYXF01001781.1:79907-95704 GCA_013397295.1 Polioptila caerulea
GAAACGCGTTCAGGGAAGCGTCACCCCCGCCCCTCGCTGCCCCTCCGCCCCTCACCCCGAGCCTGCGGAGCCCTTTGGGGTCAGGGGCTCCTCCTGCCCTGCATCGGACACCGAAAAAGCCTCTTTCCCTTAACAGCCTGTGCGACGGGAATAGCTCGGGATGTGGATTGGCATCTCCTCGGGATTGCTGAGCCCGGATCTCTGGAAGCGGCTGCCGTTACCTTCGTTTTGCTTTCAAACAGTACCGAGAAACATTCCTTTAATTGCGTCCAATTAAGCTGTAAGTGCCGGTAACTGCACCGAATCCCCTCTGATATTTTTTTTTCCCTCGGAATTAATTTTCCCTGTGCATTTGGAGCCGTATATTTTTACCCAATAGATGGAGTCGTTACAGCCTGGTTCTCTCCAGCCTCTCCCGGAGAGTTGCTTTTTTATTGTGGCAAAGCTGGGAACGTGCAGCAGCCCCTGCTTGGGGGGCAGCCGGCCCAAAATCCCACTCCTTGTGCTGGAAACACGGGGGGAAATGGGATCGAGAGGCTGAGCCTGTGCCCTGCAGGGCTGGGGGCGGTGGCAGCAGCACAAACATTGCGTGGGCTCAGCTCGGTGCCCTCAGGTAACTCAGGTGGGTTTTCCAGAGCTGGTGTCCATACTCGGGAGCATTTTCCGATTTTTTAGCACTGCTCGTAAGCAGCAAATCCTTCCCAACCCCGCAGCATCGGCCGTGACCTTTCCTAACCAAGTGGGAAGAGGCCAGCAGTTCCCGTCTCCATTCCAGCGGGATCTCTGGCAGCTCCAGGGAGCCTCTCCTGCCGGTTTCCCAGCGGAACCCGGCTCGTTTTTCCCTGACGCCTGTTGAAAGCAGTGAGAGTTTTTCCCCTTGGCTCCCTCTCAGGATAAGCAACATTCCAAGTGCTTCCCCACCAGGCGGGCTGGGGCTGTTTTATCCAGGATTTATTGCCACAAACCCAAGGAAATAAAAGGTGTCCGACCAGAAACATCCTCCCGAATTCCCTCCCTCTCCAAGCACATCCCAACCTGTGGCACAGCCGGGCCAGGCCGGGTTCCCTGGCGGTGCCTGCCGGGGAAAGTCCAGCCCAGCCCTGCACTGTGGCCTCGCTTTCAGCTTTCTCCAAAAGGTTTTTCACTCTTTTTTGGGGGCAAGGGCAGCCTGGCAAAAGGGGCTTGTGAAGGAAAGAGCAGCAGGTTTGCGGGGGAAGCAGCTTTTTCCTTAAATCCACTCCAAATGATCCACTCAAGTCTCCTTGTTTTATTAGAGCGAAGCAACTTAATTAGCTGGCAACGACTGATGGCAAAGGGCAGAGGGATGGCCAAGGCCAGCTGGAGCTGGAATCCAAAAGTATCCCCTCAAAAACATTCCAAAGCCAAACCAGACCTGACCATGAAATTCCAAGGTATCATCTGCTGAGACATCTCCCCAGCCTTTGGAAATTCTCTCCATGTCTTCAGTTATTGGGGAAAGCAGCTCATTCCCTGCATCCACGCCCTGGGTAATTCCTCAGGCAGCCAGAGCAGCTTAAAAGCGGATTGGACTTAATTAAGTCCAATAAGAAATAATAGAGCTGATCAATAAATATTGCTAATTAACTGACAAGTCACTTGAAAATTATCCCTTGGGCTGTTTCCTGATTTTCCTCCTTCTGAAGGAGAATGGATTTGGGATTCTGTAGTTTGGAATACTTGACAAATTCAGTGAATTATTGTGGGGGAATTCCCCCATTCCTCCCCAAAATATCCCCTGAAAGGAGACAAGAAAACAACTATTCGGAAGTTGTTCCAACCAAAAGCTTTGACTTCTTTTGAAACTTCATTTTCACTTCAAACATCAACTCAGGTGAAGACAAAAAGGATTAAAGAAAAGCTTGAAACCTTCTGGAAATGAAATGTAAAACTTTATTATTCTGGATGGTGTTAGTGTTAGTGTTAGTATTAGTATTAGTATTAATATTAGTATTAGTATTAGTATTAGTATTAGTATTAGTATTAGTATTAGTATTAGTATTAGTATTAGTATTAGTATTAGTATTTATCCTGGAAGGGAGCAAAAGGAGGGAGGATCCAAGTCCAAACTCCTCTCTACAGAGTCACTCCCTGGGCTGGGAGTGGGATCCCTTTTCCAGCACAGCAACATCTCCAGGGGCAGGAGCAGAGCCTGGCACCGCTGGGCACAGCTGGATCTGCCCACCCTGGGCAGGCTGGGCTGGGCTTTGGGACCCAAAGAGCCCCTGGGGATGGGTGTTACCCCAGAGCCCAGGCTATCGGGGCAAAATGAGCCTTAAAGGTGTTCTGCAACCCCCAAACTTTCTGGAAAATTTCCCTGCTCTGCCCAAGCCCTGCAAAAACAATTCCTGCTGGAGCCACGATGGAGCCAGAAAGCCACAGAACTCCTGGAAATTGGGGTTTCCATGGAAGCCACCACTCAGCCCTAATTCCATCCCTGCTGCCTCACATTCCAGAGAATGTAACAACCCCACCACAGCGACCCAACAGCAGCAGAGCTTTGGGGAGCCCTGAGAAACATCCAAAGAGGGTTTGTTGTTGTTTTCCTTGGGTTTGTTTATTTTCCACGCAAATAAATTAAATAAATGCTTGGGCTTACAGCTGGGAAATTCTCCCAATGAATTGATGTAATTTTGGGGGCTGCAGTGGTTTGGGGCTGTTTGTTTTGAATGCAGGGAGGTGAAATATTCCATCCATACCAAAATTTTGGGAGGACATAAATAATGCCAGGATTTCTGGAGCTGCTGCTTCACCCTAGCAGCACTAAAGGAGTAAAAACGTTTGGGTTTCAAAACCCAGGGACCCCTAAAAAAAAAGGAAACTTTGGCTATCTCATTTTCAGGGCCTTGTGTCTGTTTAAAGAAAAGCACCTGGGAGAGATTGAACAAAAGCCCAAGTGACCTGAGCTGTTGCTGCCCCTTTGGGAAATACATTGGGAATCACAGCGTGGGCAAGGCAAATAAGGTGGGGTTTTCCAGGGTTGCACAGAAGGATTACTTGGGAAGATTTCAGGACCCAGATCTTGGCTGGGCTGTGGCCCCTGCCTGTGGAGGGGTTCCCCATCCCTGCACATCCCAAAGGATTTAATCCTCCTTCATCCCGGTTTTTGGAGGGGACACATGGCTGATCCAGGGGCTTCATTTGGGAATCAGCTGTGCATATAAGGTCCTGTTCCACATGACACACATGACAGGGCTGTCATATGGCCTTTAATTAGCGGGATCTGATTTAATTGGCATTTCCTGGCAGAGCCATTATTCCTGTCCTTCCTTAAAGGAATAAAAGGCTAATCCATAAATAAATGTGTTTTTAGAGATAGATATTTAAATATCTCCTTTTATTCCTTCTGCAGGTAGGGAAGAGGAAGGATTTGGATCTATTTTAAACTTGCAGCTGGCATCCTCCCAATTATCTCCTTTTTTTCCCATTTTCCATTGCACTGCCGAAGAAATGAGGGGAGGAAATGAAACAAATGAAAACACCTCAGGATTTGGGAAGGACAGATTTGAACAGGAATTCTTTGGGGCAAATTAAACAGCAAAGTTCTCGTGGCCTCTTCCTATTAAATTCCTTAGCTACCATCAGGAACGGGGCATCCTGGACCTGCCAATTCCCTGCAAATGGGCCCAGCACAGCTCCTGCTCCAGTGCTCTCTGTGGATTTTGGTGGCCCCATGGCTTGTCAGGAGCCTCCCCCCAACCCTGGTGCCCCCAAAAACTCTGTCCAGGGGTTAAAAAAAGTCATGGAATGGTTTGGGTTGGAAGAGACATTAAATCCCCTCCAGTGCTACCCCTGCCATGGGCAGGGACCCCTCCCACTGTCCCAGGGTACTCCAAGCCCCAATGTCCAACCTGGCCTTGGACACTGCCAGGGATCCAGGAGCAGCCACAGCTTCTCTGGGAATTCCATCCCAGTCCCTCCCCACCCTCCCAGGGAACAATTCCCTCCCAATATCCCATCCAGCCCTGCCAGGCAGTGGGAAGCCATTCCCTGTGTCCTGTCCCTCCACCCCATGGGACAGTGAAGGGACACAGCCAGGGGATGTGCTTGGCTCCCAGTCCCTGAGCTTTCGGGGTGTTTCTCCCCTTCCCTGGCCCTGCTGGAATTATGCTGGATCCAGGCAGCCCAAGGGGAAAAGGGAAAAGAACAGCTTTAAAAGGAGCCCTGAATGTGCAGGGAAGGGGGGATCCATGGGACACATCTGGAGGCTGGAAAATGAATCCATCTTCAGGAAGACAAAGAAGATTTGAATATTGAATATTGAATATTGAATATTGAATATTGAATACTATCTGATTTCTGGCTCTCAGACACACAGATTATTCCAATTTTTTCCCTGAACCTCTGAACTTTAGAGACTTGTGACTTCTCTGTTCCTGTTTGTTTATTTTCCTTTTCCTTTTTCCCCCGTTCCTGAAGGGCTGGAATTATCTGGGAGCTCCCTGATTTGGCTGCTGAGGGCCTGCAGGGAGGGACGATGCTCTCCTGCTTCCCTTGGGAGTTCAGCCACACTCCCGGGCTTTTCCTGCTCCATGTGTGGCACCACTGGAGATGTTTTGCTTTAATTAAAAAGGAATCTCAGGAAGGAAAAACCTCCTGAGCTCATTTTGCTGTTCAAACCTGGCTCATTCAGTGCTTTGGTCCTGAGACGTGGATGAGAGATGATCCATATGGGATTGGGCACCTCCTACATCTTTATATGGGATTGGGCATCACCTTCATTTAGAAACAGGCATCACCTACACTTTCCTTTGGGATTTAGGCACCTCCTGCACCCTTATTTAGGATTAGACAGGACCTACAATTTTATTTAGGATTAAGCACCACCTCTGAGTCTGGCAGTGAGTGTGACAGTGGGAAATGTGGGAGGGAATTCCCAGCCTCCCTGTCTTGGGGGGATGATTCTGGATACCCCATGGGAACAAGCCTGGAGTGGGCTGGAGGCTTCTCTGCACTTCCCCTGACCCCAAACCTCACATTCCCAAGAGGAACAGCACCTGGAAAAGAGGAGGCTGGAGCTTCCCAGGGGACAGGGCCCAGCACAGGAGCCCATGTGTCACCCTGATCTGCTCCCCTGTGCCTGGGGAGACAATTCCCTGCTAATACCCCCCTTCCTGAACCCTTTTCCCTCCCGTTAAATTCACTGAACCTGGCAAATCCAGAGAAAAATCCATGTTTGGATGTTGGAGAGGATGGAAAATTCTCTCTCTCCCAGGGACTTTGGCTTCCAAACCAAATTCAGGGAGCAATTCCTTAATGTAAGGTTTATTCCTTGTCATGCCAAGGAATTTGAAGACTCTCCTGGCAGACAGGTGGGAAAAAGCCCTTTCTCCTCAACTTGGAGATGTTTCAAATCCAAGAGGCTGTCACATCCCTGGTTTTTATGGCAGCAAGAGGGAAGTGGGAAAATGAGGTTTCAAATCCTGAAGGATAAAAGGGAAGGGTCACTTCCACATCAGTCTCTGATCCCACTGCACCAGGACAATATTTGGAAGTTCCTTTATTGCCTGAATCTTCTGGAAAACAAATATGGAACTCCCGGGCCAGTCTGGAGTCTTCCCTTGGGGGTTTGGGCTGGAATTTTTGGGATTGAATGGCCCTGGAGCAGTCCCTGGGTCAGCCCCCAGAGCTGCCACTGAAATCTCCCAATTCCCAAATCGATTTGTACATGGGTGTCATGGGTTGCAGCAGAAAATGTAACAAAAAAAAAAAAAAAATGGGACATCAACTCCTGACCTTTTNGGGGAGGAGCCGAGCATCCCTACCTGGATAAAAACCTGAGATTTGGGACACCAAAGCAGCCTTCCCACTGCACTCCCAGAGGAAGAACAGGCCCATCTATCACCACTGGACCTTCAGCAGAGGCTGCACCTTTCTCCAGGATCACTGCTCCAACAGAGCCACATCTGCCACTGCAGGAGGGCTGCAGCCACCATTCCAACTGGGCTGCTACCAACCCCCTGACCCACAGGGTGTCAGGTTGTATTCTGACTCTGTCAGTGGGTTTGTTTGTTTTGTAATATTGCCTGCTTGTTTTATTTTAGTTCTCCTAATAAAGAACTGTTATTCCTATTCCCGTATCTTTGCCCCAGAGCCCCCTTAAATCCAAAATTATAATAATTCAGAGGAAGGGGGTTTACATCCTTCATTCCAAGGGAGGCTCCTGCCTTCCTTAGCAGGTGCCTGTTGTTAAACCACTGGGATTTGTGGCACAGGAGTTGCAGGGAAATCTGCTGCTTCAAAAATTCCCACTTAGGGGTTACACTAATTGGCCCATGTGGGGAATCCTGGAATCCTGGAATGGTTTGGGTTGAGAGGGACCTTAAACCCCATCCTGTTCCAAGCCCAGGGACATCTCCCACTGTCCCAGGGTGCTCCAAGTGCATCCAGCCTGGCCCGGGACACTGCCAGGGATGCAGGAGCAGGGATGGAGATGATTCCAGAGGTGACAGCAGGAAGGTCACCCAGAGCTGGGAGCTTTAGAGACAGGAGGGGGCCCCCAAGGTTTTGGAAGGTTCCTCTGTCACGTTTCCATCCCAGCTCATCCCTGCTCCTGCTCCAGGCCTCCGTCTGAGTGCAGGGGTCACCTTGGAGGAAATCAATTAATGCAATTATTGTAAAAATCCCCAGAGCACCTGAGGGATGGGGCTGGAAGCACAAACAGCTCTGCCCTGACCCTGCTCCCTGTGAAGGCTTGGGAGACTCCCAGACTTTGCAGAAATGCAGGAGAATTCAGTGCTCCTTCCCGAGGAAAGCAGCCCCTTTCTGCACACGGCAAAACCTCCCCCTCTCCATCAAAAAAAAGCTTCAATTCCTGTCAAAAATCCCTTCAAAGGATCAAAACTGACAGCCCCAAAGCTGCTCCAGTTCCTTGCAGATTCCGTGGGAATGCTGCCAGCTATTCCAGCAATTCCAGCATGGGCTCGTTCAGGCAATTCCCAGTGTGGAAATCCCAGGTGGCTGCAAACTCTCCACACACCAGCGGTTGCTGTGGGAGAATTTGGGAATTTTTACCTCCTTCCTGTGGATTTCCATGATTGGAGGCCACAGGGTGGGTGCTGAAGGTCTGTCCCACTGATATCCCTGTAACCTTAGGCACAGGGAGTATCCATAGGGATCCAGGGAAGTGGGGAAGGCTGGAAGCAGAGGCAGGTAAGTGCCACCTGCGGAGCTGCCAAAGTGAAAGGATCCAGAGAATTTTCCTTTGGCAGCCTAATGGTGACAGCAGTTGTGTGGGAAGATTAATGGAGAAAAGGTTGGATAAAATAGAAGCTCCATCCCAAAGTTTTTCAGCTGCTTTTTCGCAGTTATATAATTGTAAATGACATTGATTTTTATAAAAACCCACAAACAACACCAGGAAACTTGGAATGTTTTGGGCTGGATTCTGCTCCTGCTGCCAGGGGAGGAAATTTGGAGTTTTCTTGGATTTCAGGGCAGTTTCAGGCTGTTTTTTCAGGGATGAGAAGCAGGGTTTGGCTTTCAATAGCCTTGGAATGCCACTGGAGCTGTGCAGGGAGGAGAGAAGGCGCTGAGCTGGCACAGCCGGGGAATTGTCTGGGTTTGTATCCAGCCAAAATTCCCTGTAGGGGTTGTTCCTTGATAATCAGTGCCAGCATAGATCAGGATTGCCCCTGGAGTGGACTCCGAGGGCTTTTCCAGCCTGTGTCAGTCCAGGACCTGTGACCCTCCAGGTGCCTCTGGCAAAGGCCCCCCTTCAGTTCCTGGGAGCTTTGGGCATTCCTAGCTCCCATTCCAAGGATCCAGAGTTGGGGCCAAGGTTAAAACCGGGAATGAGTTTTTAGTGGGAATGGTGGGATTTGGTCCAAGGTTGGACTCAGTGAGGTTTTCCCCCCTCAGTGATTCTGGGATGGCACCTGGAGGAGCAGCAGGACATTCCCATTCCCAGTTCATCCAGCCTGGATCACCCACAAGCCCCCTGGGCTTACAAGGCTCTCACCTGGGACAGGATCTGACCCTGGGACACAGGGAAAGGGCGCTGGGAAAAGATGGGAAATGACCCCTCAGAGTGCCTCAGTTTTCCCAGATATAGCAACAGGATTCCAGGCCTAGGCTGGGACAACATCCAGGACCCGGCTCAGGTCAGTCCTGGCCTCTCTCCTGCCAGGATCCAGCCCCTGGGAGCTGTTCCCTCTCCCATTCCAGCCTGCAGGACTTTTTCATGGAATCATGGAGTGGTTTGGGTGGGAAGGGACCTCAAAGCCCATCCAGAGCCCCCCCTGCCATGAGCAGGGACACCTCCCACTGTCCCAAGGTGCTCCAACCCCGTCCAGCCTCGCCTTGGGCACTGCCAGGGATCCAGGGCCATCAATGGAATAACCCTTCCCGATATATCATCAAAATATGCCCTTTTAAACCCTTTCCTTTAATTCCATGTATTCTCCAGCCTTTGGCTCCTCTAATGGCTGACAAAGAATTTTTTTATTATTCAAAATCCCTGCGTTTGTCTTTAATGGAATCCCAAGGGAAGGCGAAAGGAAGGGAGCACCTGGATGGAAAAAGCCCTGGAGGAACAAAACTGCAGCAGGAAAAGGCTTAGGATGTTTGGACTGGCTCTGCCTTGGCACAAAGACTTTGTCAGGATTTGTTTTCCTGAAGAGACATTCCCTGAAGGAATATCCTGAGTGCTCCTGGGAAGGTTTGAATCTGTTCTCTTCCCCTCTCCGAGGAAAAGGGGTTTGCATCCCAGGTAGAGAAAGCAAGGATGACATTTCCTGGTCTTTTTTGTTCCCTCTCTGTATTTCCTCCCCAAATATTGGATACACTTATACTAAGAATTTCTCTCTCACCCCCTCACTCCTCCTTTTCCAGCCCTTGGACATGGCTGGATGAACACACGGAGCTTCCCCGAGCCGTGGGTAATGGGCTGGATTATTCTCCATGATTTTCTCCAAGACTTTTCCCTTCCCAAGGCTATTTCCTCTCTGGAGTTGATATTTTAAAACAATTTCTCCGAAGGTATAAAAACTCCCTGGAGAATTGGGAAAGCTTGACTGGAAATGCTCCCATCAAACCCCTCCTGCTCCCTGCTTTTGGGCA
Organism: Polioptila caerulea; assembly: GCA_013397295.1. NCBI lineage: Eukaryota > Metazoa > Chordata > Aves > Passeriformes > Certhiidae > Polioptila > Polioptila caerulea. The sequence continues at coordinate 88,986 of VYXF01001781.1, forward strand.
GTTTCCTCCTGCAAGAATTTGAGGTAATTAGCAACTTCTCCATGTTTTTTATTTATATTTAGTCCTTAATCTAGGGAACAAGATGCTCCAAGGAAGGATTTGTTCCCATGCCCAGCTGTAAAATCTGGGAATGAATGGAAGATTTGCTCCTGTGTTCCTGTACCAGCTGTAAAATTTGGGAATGAACACGTTCCCAACTTCCCTCCACCCTTTGCCACCATCCCTGGTGCCGGGAGCTGATGGGAGTCAGGAGGCTCCAGATAAGCAGGAATCAGAGCTGGGAATAAGTCAGGTCATGGATCACCCTCCAGAACTCCCCCTCAATCCTCCCACAAAAAGCAGGGCTGTTCATTTTCCCTATGGCTGCTCCCAGATATCCCTGCAGCATCTCCTGCCTTCCCATTTATCCCTTGGAAGTGGGGACACCGTGGGTCTGCCACAGCTCTGGGATGGATGGGAAGGGACTGGGATGAGACATTTCCACAGGGACATAAAATTCCCTCAGTCCCTTCCTCCCTGGGGCTGTTTTCCATGACAGTGGAGTGAGTTGCTTTTCTCTTTGATGTCTCATTGTGCACTGACTCCCCAGGGAGCTGTTCCTGGAATAATTGCACAGGACAAATAATCAGGAATTCTGATTTATTTCCCTCTGCTTTTCCAGATGCAGAAGTTGTGCTTCTGGGGCATAACGGGAACACCTGGTGCTGACCTTGGAAATGGAAGGAAGAATTCAAAATACTGATCTTGGAGCCAAGCTGAGGGGAAAGTGGCACGGAAAGCTTTTCCTGGGACAGCTGGAATTGTTCTCCACGAGGGCTTGTGCAGCTTTAGGGCTGGAAATCAGTCCTGGGGTGTCACAAATTCTTTGAGACCTTGCAGCTCCTTAGGGTTACAAATCACAGAATCCCAGCCTGGTTTTGGTCAGAAGGGGCTTTAAGGATCCAGTGCCACCCCTGCCATGGGCAGGAGCTCCTCCCACTGTCCCAGGTTCCTCCAAGCCCTGTCCAACCTGGCCTTGGACACTTCCAGGGATACAGGGGCATCCCAGCCCGTCTCCACCCTCACAGAGAGGAATTCCTTCCCAATATCCAAGCTAAACCCCCCTTCTTTCAGTCTAAACCCATCCCTCACCTTGTTCTTTCCTTCTCTGGCCATGGAAAAGTCACTTTTCCATGTTTTTTTTAAGCCCTTGAAGTCCTGGAAGACCTCAATGAGATGCAGCCAGTCCTGCTCAGTTTATCCTCCCTTTACTTCTCCAGGGAACTTTCCTGAGATTTCCTGTTATTGCTCCTTGCTCAGCAAAATGTGGGTTTGCACACCAGTATTCCCAGTCCTCTCTTCCCAGTACAAGCCAGTATGACCAGAGTGTGGGGTGCACCCAGAAATGGGAGAGGAATGAGCAGGGAGGGTTCAAAAGCAGAAGTGATAAATCAGCTGAAGGTGGTGAAGCAAAGAGGGACCTTTGGTTTGGGCAGGGCTCAGAGGCTGCTCGGGATTACAGAGGTTTTGGGAACAGCATTTATTCCCTGACCTTATTCCTGCCCTCTTCCCTAGGGATGGGTTTTATCAGAGGGAGAAGATTGGAGAGGGCAGAGGCTCAGTCTGGTTTCATCCAGCTCCTCTGACAGGCTCACATTCAGTTGGAAAGGCAGGTGGGGGTCCAGCTGGGAGTTATGGAATCCTGGAATATCCTGAGTTGGAAAGGACCCATGAGGATCATTGCGTCCCAACCCTGGCCCTGCACAGACACCCCAGCAATCCCACCGTGGGCATCCCTGGAGCAGTGTCCAAACACTCCTGGAGCTCTGGCAGCCTCGGGGCCAGGACCATTCCCTGGGCAGCCTGGGCTGTGCCCAGCACCCTCTGGGGGAAGAACCTTTCCCTGAGATCCATCCCAAATCCCCCTGGCCCAGCTCCAGCTGTTCCCTGGGATCTGGACCTGATTCCCTCCTTGCTGGAGCTCTGTTGTGGAACTCAGCTGAGCACAAGGCCCAGAGCTCCTCCAGTGAGGAGCAGCTCCCTGCATCCCAAACAGGGCTGAATCAGCCACCAGAATAACTCTGGAACGTAAATCCAGGCGGATCCACTCCGGATTCCTTCAGGCTCAGTCTGTGCTCACACGATGGGTTATTGTGGAGTCAACATTCCTGGGATGGGGTGGAATCAGAATTTCTTGGTGTTCATAAACACCAGTGGCCTCCAGGGCGAGAGTCTGAGCAGATTCCTGTTTGTGAGGAAAGCAGCAAGGGCTGGATTAGGGATTTCTCCATTGCTGGGGTGGATACAGGTGCTGGATTCAGTGTCAGGCACAGGCTGGGAAGGGTGGGCAGTGAATGTTCAGCTTTAGGCATTTTCCAGGGATGAACCTTTCAAAGCTGAGAAGTGTCATTGCTGGAAAACTCCCTCTGTGCAGGGCTGGAAGGCTGGGAGAAACCCTGGAGTGTTGGAGGCTCCTTGGCTGCTCTGGCTGAGGCAGAAGTCCAAAGGAACCCCTGTGGGCTCAGTGGGGATTTTTCCATCTGGAACTACTCTCCCAGGGAACCAAAGCTCTGAGACAGGAGGGGTCGATCCCAGTGAACCACAGGCCAGGTGCTTAAATAATTCCAAATTATCTCTGATTTTGGCTGCACAGGGCTTTGCCAGGACTTGTAGGGAAACCCAAATGGGATTCTGAAACGAGGAATTCCCCATTAGGTCTGGAATCACCAAGGGTGGGGAGAGCAGGCAGGGTGGGATGGGAACCACTTTCCATGTTGGGAATGCAGCTCCTGCCTTAAAGCCACTCCCAGCCTGGAATGGGTTTGTGTCACCTGTGGAAGGAACCCTGTGCTGCTCCGGGTGTTGGGGACACCTGGGGGATCCCACTGTGTGTTTGTGTGCCACAGGCTGTAACTGTTGGGGTTTGGGATGGAATTCCTCCCTGGGAGGGTGGGGAGAGGCTGAGATGGAATTCCCAGAGCAGCTGTGGCTGCCCCTGCATCCCTGGCAGTGTCCAAGGCCAGGCTGGATGGGGCTTGGAGCAGCCTGGGACAGTGGGAGGTGTCCCTGCCCATGGCAGGGGTGGAATGGGATGAGCTTTAAGGTCCCTTCCCACTCAAACCATTCCATGGTTCCCTGATTCTCAGAATGCCTGGCCCTGGCTCTGCAGGGATTGCTGAAGGCCCTGCATGAGCTGGGCTCCCCATCACTCATTTCTTGATTCCCCAGGAGAATTCCAATTCCACCTTGCCTTGCCCATCCAGACCATTGGTGGGAATCCCGTGGCTTTTTCCAGCCCATCCACAGAGGAGACACAAGAGGTCTGGGAAAGGAGGGGGCTGGAATTTCAGAGCAGCCCTTGAGAGGCTCCTGGGACGGGAATCCCCCTGAGCCACTTCACACACGGCAGACGATCTATTGTCTGGGGTGCTTTCAGGAGCGGCTTTGCTGCTTTGAAGGATCAAAATCCAAGGTTCCCTTCGCTTCCAGCCGCTGTTGTTTGCCCGGTGTTCGCCCATGTTTGGATAGAGCCCCTCAGCACTCGAGGCAGGTGTGACACCCGGTCAGAAATAATCATTAACTCCGCGTACTTTGCAGTTTAAATATCTTAAACAAAGAGCTCCGAGTGTCCCCAAACACAGCTTCTGTGTGAGCTTGCTGCATTCGCATTCAGGCAGCTTCCAGAGGAATCCCCGCGGCGGGGCTGGGTTAGGATTTCCCAACGCACAGAGGGAAGAGGGGCTGCTCTGGCACGGGGAAATAAAGGGGCAAGATCAAATATCTGGATATTTTATCATTTGAGAGTGGTGGTTGAGTGCACGGAGTTAATGAAGCACCTCCCAGAGGGGCAGCAGGTGGGACAGGGTGACATTGGCACGGAACTGGAGCTGCTTTGGCACTGGGATGGGTGGGGAGGGGGTGCAGGGCCTGGACCCCTCAGAAAGGCTCCGTGGGATCCCATCCCTGCCTGGAGCCACCGGAGCACCCTGGAAAATTGTGTGATGCATAGAAATGGGTGAAATGAGAACTTAATTTTGCCCAGCTGGGAGCTGGGTGGGGTTTAAGAGCCACCCCCAGCAGTGCCTGGGGCCCAGGAAGCACCCGAGGGTTTGGGTTCCCGGGTCACTTCCAGAGGCAGCAGCATTTCCCTGCTCCTGGGATGAACATTTTTAACCTTCCTCCTCATCCCAAAATCCCAGAATGATCTGGGTTGGAAGGGAACTTTAAAACCTGTCTCATCCCACCCCTGCCATGGGCAGGGGCACCTCCCACTGTCCCAGGGTGCTCAAGCCCTGTCCAGCCTGGCCTGGGACACTGCCAGGGATCCAGGGGCAGCCACAGCTGCTCTGGGAATTCCATCCCAGCCCCTTCCCACCCCTCCCAAGATCCCATCTATCCCTGCCCCCCGGCAGTGGGGATCCATTCCCTGTGTCCTATCCCTCCATCCCTTGGAAATTGTCTCTCTCCATCTTTCCTGTAGGTTGCCTTCAGGCCTTGGAAGGTCACAATTAGGCCACCCCAGTCTCTTCTCCAAGCTGAGCAATCCCAACTCTCAGCCTTTCCTCTTGGGAAGAGAAGGGAAGGTGGGAGCTGAGCAGCTCTCCTGGCTGGAGGAACAGAACCCCAGAGTGGTTTGGGTTCCCAGGAGAAGTCACTATGGACAAGGAACTGGCTAGGGGTGACACAAGAGGCTGTGTCCCCCAGGGCTGTGGGACAGGCAGAGCCCAGACTGGGCTCACTGGGCCCTCAGGTGCTGCTCATGTCCCCAGATTTGTTTGAGATCAGCTTCTCCAGGCCCCAGCAGAGAGCAGGACCTGGGGGATCAGGCAGAGTCTCCCTGTGCATCCATCTGCAGCTCAGCACATGGAGTAGGTGGGGTCCAGCAGGGAGTTATGGAATCAGGGAATATCCTGGGCTGGCTGGGACCCCCAGGATCCAGTCCTGCACAGGCACCCAGCAATCCCACTCTGGGCATCCCTGGAGCGCTGTCCAAACCCTCCTGGAGCTCTGGCAGCCTCTGGGCCGGGACCATTCCCTGGGCAGCCTGGGCAGTGCCCAGCACCCTCTGGGGGAAGAACCTTTCCCTGAGCTCCATCCCAAATCTCCCTGCTGTTCCCTATCCCTGGGTTAGCACTTGGCAGTACCGGGCAGGGATATTGTTTCTTTGGCTCTGGGGAATTTCCTCTGGCAGGAAAAGCAGCCACAGCCATAGGCACAAAGGCCTTGGTGTGCCCAGAGCCGGCCTGGCCCACCCAGCAAAACCAATTTGGGTCAAAACAGAGACAGGGAGGCTCCCAAAGAGGAGTTGTTCTCCAAACCCATGTTTTGTCAGCATGAGCTGGGTTTTTAGGGTAGCTGGGGTTCTTTGCAGCCCCTGTTGCCTCAGGCTGTGCTGGGCTCCAGGGCAGAGGGCGGTGAGGCTCAGCCGGGCTGTGTGGGCACAGTGCAAACACCCCTGGGAGCAGGCAGTGACAAAACAACCTCTGCAGCACAGCCCGAGCCACTCGTGGAGATTGCTTTGGTTCAGTGCACAGTGCTTGAATTCAGCATCCCTGGGCCTTATTAAAACCAGGATTTACGGCCCATTCTTTATCCCTGGGACCACACAAGGAGGCCCAGCCGGGCCGAGCAGAATTAGGAGGGGATTCTTTACAGAGAGCAGGAGGAACTGCTCCCAAAGCCAAACAAAGAGGAGTCTGGGCTCTCCTGGAGCAGCTGGCACCAGGATAACTCCGGGGGCAGCACTTCGGGATGCAGGAATGGGGAGGAACCACCTGCAACAGCCACCACAAGCTCAGGGGCTCCCTGAGTAATTCACTGCAAACTGTGAATTTTGAATATTGTTACTGAGACAGTAACAATAACTCAGGGCTGGTTTTGAAACCATAAACTCCTTCAAAACTTCAGCTGCCCCCTGGCTTTTCTCTGGACGAGTAAGGGATCCAGCACAGGCACCTGGAGGGGCTGAGAGCAGCACACTCCTGAGGGTCAGTCTTAAATTCTGTAATAACTAATAAATCAATTTAATTAATGAACATCAATCACCTGGGCTGGAGTTCGTGCCAAAGCAGGGATTTGGAGATCTGAGTGTGGGAAGGTGGCCCTGGGACACCTTTGGCAGGACAGGGAACACCAGGGGAGCTCAGGCACAGCTGAAACTCTGGGCCAGAGGGGAGTTCTTTCACCTGATTTTTGACCTGTGGTATCCCCAGGCTGCTGCTATTTGCTAAAGTTCATCCAAGCTGAGCTATTTTAGATAAAACTGAGCCCAAAACCCAACTCAGGAGACAGCTGAGCCCAGCTCCCACCAATCCCAACCCCATATTTTGTGTTTGGTTTCCATTTTGAAATGTCACCTTTTTTTGCTTCCTGAGCACTCACTGAGTTCATTTAAATGAAATAAAACTGATAAAATTCCATCCTTCAGATGGAACTTTCTGCTCTGGAAATGGGGAATGGGGCACTGAACCACCTGTGAGCTCCAGAGCTGCCTCTGCTCTCCCTGCAGCAGCTGCTGGGGAGGGGGAGCTGTCAGCTCCAGCCCTTCCCTACGAGCCACTTCAGTCAGATAAATGACATTTTTAGTGGAAAAGCTGAATCCAAACATCCTCAGTTGGCAGGGGCTGGAATTTCATTGCCAAATCTCACTTTGACTGTGGAAATTCTGTGTTCCAGGAGGGTTTTTCCAACGGCCAGGCCTGCAGGGCCTGCGGGGTGGGGGAGCTTAGGGGAGGTTTGGG
>VYXF01001781.1:108841-125467 GCA_013397295.1 Polioptila caerulea
TTTTTTTTGAGACCAAAAGAATTGAGACAATGAGATTTGGTAAAATACTTCTCTCAGGTGAATCTCTGCAAAGGAGCTTTTCTGCACTGTTCCCAAATCCCCTTCAGCCCTCGCCCCTGGGGCCATGGTGCAGAGCAGGTGAGCCCTGCCCCTGGCAGGACAGGGCACCAGGCCAGGAGTTATTTGTGGATAAATCAGGACAAAGTCATGGGAAACCTTTTCTTGCTGCAGGAAAGGCCTGAGAGAGCAATACTGAGATTTTGTGCCGCTTCAGCGTCACCAAAGGACTCCTGAAGGAGCTGGATTGGGAGATTTCCTCCAACAGTGCTGTAAAAGTGAGGACAATTCCCAGATCCTTGTGATCTCTGTAACCTCTGGAGCTCAGGTTTTGGGGGAGAAGGGTTTTTGTAGACATTGTCCTGATCTTCCCACTCATTCACCCCATATTTATGGGGTGTGTTTTGTAGACCTTATGCTGATTTTCCAGTCATTCCCTAAATTCCGATGCCGAGGTAACCCGGGCTGCTGCTCTTGAAGGCTCTGCAGAGGTTCAATCCCAAATCCCAGAGCGCTGAGCGGCCGCGCGTTCCTAAGCAGTGACATTCCCACATTCCTGTGCCCTGGCTCCCCCGCTCTCGATGTGACCCTTCCCGCAGGGACAAATAACAGCGACCCGAAGGAGCAGCGGATTCAGAGGGAGAGAGCAGCTGCCGGGTGAAAATGAGCTTCATCCTCCTGCTTGTGGCGTCCAGAGGAGCCCGGGATGGGAGCGCCCAGCAAAGCTTTGGAGATCTCTCATTCAGCGCTCCTGAGCAGTGGAGTCACCTCCTCCAAACCCCTTGGATTCCCGGGCGGCAGCAGCCCCGCTAATTGCGCTGATTAATGAGTCTCTCACACAGCCCTAATTGCACGAGGAGAAGCTGAGAGTTCATTTTTACTTCCTGAGCTGCTTCCAAATGAGGCGGGCGCTGAGCAGCCCGGGCGGGGCTCATTTGCATGCGGTAATTAGCGGTGCTTCACTCACGAGTGGCTCTTTCCCTTCCCCACCAGAGCCTTTGGTTCTGCTCCAGCGGCTCCCGATCCTGCACATCCCGCCGAGGCGCAGCTGGGAAGGGGAGAAGGCTCCAACTGCTCAGGGCTCCCTGGAGCTCCCATCCCTGGGCTTGCTCCCTGCCGGGAGGGGATGAGACCCTGCCCCATCCCCGTGGCTGCCCCTGGACCCCTGGCAGGGTGCAGGGCCAGGCTGGGCAGGGTTGGAACACCCTGGGATAGTGGGAGGTGTCCCAGAGGTGGCACTGGAGGGGCTTTAAGGTCCCTCCCAGGCCCAACCGTTCCGTGATCCTTTAACAGACACATTGGATGCATGATCTCCATCCCAGGTGCTCAGAGAAATCTTAATTAGATTTTCCAGGCCAGCCTAACAAAGTTCAGTCTCTCCTGACTGAGCAGAACCAGTGACAAGGAAAAGGGAAAAGCTGCAGGAACTCCAAGGTGAGCAAACACCTCAGGGATTCATTCCTGCCCAAACACTGGAAAAAATTCCTTTTTTTTACCTCAGAGGTTGTGTTTCCCTTTGGATTTGGATGCTGGGACTCCTCCTGCCTCTTTCCCACGGGATTGGAAGGGAGGGGTTGTTCTGCAGCTGGGGTCAAACTGCACAGCCCTTACCGGGATTTTGGCACCAGGGGTCCAAACCCAGCCCTGCAAGAGCCTTTTGTAGCTTCTGCCTCTCCCTCTGTCCCAAAAGGGGATTCCTCCTCCTTCTCCTCCTCCTCCAAGCACGGATTACAAAGGATCAAACTGCTCCTTTTTCCTTTCCAGACAGAGCTTGGCACTGACATCCCAGGGGAGGCGTTTTTGGCTTTGTGAAGCTCGAGACAAAGCTCCAACACCTTTGAATTTCAGCTGAAATTCTGTGTTTTGTTTGCTTTGTGGGAAGAACTCGCCGGATCAAATCCATCTCCATTCAGGAAGGACTTCATAGCTCCAAAGAGCAACAAATGCATCCTACAGAGAGCATTTAGACCCTCAAAGCCCAGAGCCATCACTCACAGCTCCCTGGGATGGCCTGGCCCAATCCCAGCTTTTCCCAGCACCTTGGGGAAACTGAGTCCTGGATTCCTGGAGGGGAGGGATTGATATTCCAGAGGAAAAGCAGCAATCAGGAGACACCAGGGGATCCCACACTGCTCACACCTCAGCCCTCAGCACTTCTTGGGAGGAATTCCGCCCATCTGCAGCATTCCAGGTTTGGCTATTCCACCCCTAATCCAGGAAATGACATTTTTGCAGCAGTTTTCATGGGAAAGCCCTGGGTTTTCCTGGGTTTAGTGCTGGATTTTCCCATTCAAGCCTGAGCAGCCTTTGCTGCAGTTGAAGGGAAGCAGCTCCAGGTGCAAGAATAAAACACGGAATTCTTCAGGAAAGACTGGGAATGTCTGTCTCACACACACAACAGACTTGGGAATAGAATCCAGGAATGAACACAAAATTTGAGGGAAAATCTAGACTTTTCTGTATTACAGAGCCTTGGATGGTTCCTGGGAAACTGGGAGAGTGGGAGGTGTCCCTGCCCATGGCAGAGGTGGCACTGGCTCATCCTTAAGGTCCATCCAACCCAAACAGTTCCAGGGTTTTATGCTCAGGACAAATCCCAGCAGTCACAGCCGCCCTGGGAATGGGCTCTTACAGAGCCCAGGACAAAGATTTAGGGACAAAATCTCTCTGTGCATGGACAATGGTAACACATTTTTAGTAAGCACATCAAGGAGGAAAACACTTTCATCACCATCATAACTAAGATAATTTTGCAATCAGCTGTCAGCTGTATCCAATGGTTTATCCACTATCCCGTGCTCTGTCCCCCGAACCTGGGAAGAACTAACCTGGAATTAAACCTGGTTTAGTCTCGGCTTTGCAGGTGCCTGATGGCCCCAGAGCAGCCCAGGATCAGCACTGGGGGCTGCTCAGAGCTGCGACCACGGCTGAAATCTCATAAAAATTTGTTGTGGGCTTTGAATTGGCAAAATTCCCATTTTGTGCCTGCTCCAGCAAAGCTGCTGCAGGAGGAGAATCCCTTCTCAGCTTCAGCAGCAGCTGTGAACTCATAGGGGTGGCTCCAGCACAATTAGGCTCAGTTTTAATAACCACAGGTATTATTCCAGTGGTTGGAGCCTGGTCATGGACCAGGATCCTGCTGTTAATGTTAATGAGGAAGTGCAGGGAAAAGCCAGGGAAGATAAATCCTGTAATTAATCCCTGCTCCAATCAGGCCGTGACTCCGGGCTCAGGGATCAAACACTGCCTGAAATGTCTCTGGGGGCTTGGGGTTCTTTCCTTCCTACTGAATTTCTGGAGTGCTCAGATCAGAGGTGACAGCCCAGGGTGATCCCTCTAAGCTACAGACTGAGCAGCCATTCCTGGAGCTCAGCCATCCCAGCCCCTGGGGCAGCTCGGGTGGGATCCTCCTGGAGGGATCCACAGGGACAGCCCCGGGTTCTCCTCTCCAGCTTCGGCCTGAGCTGCTCCCTGCAGGAGGAGCCTTGCTCGGGGTGGGCAATCCATGCTGCAAAATCCCGGGATACATCCATGGCTAAACCAGGACCTCTGGGTGGATCAATGCGAACAACCTGAGCCAGGCTGGCCAGGCTGGGGGCATCCTGGGACACTGGGACGTGTCCTGGGTAGGACTGGGTGGCCTTTGGGACACCTTCCACCCAAACCAGACTGGGGTTCTGGGAAGAGCCTGGGATCCAGGTGCAGCTGTCCCTGGGACACCCTGAATCAGCAAAGGACCTTTACCTTGAAATACAGTTCTGGCAGCAGTTAAACCCCAGCCCAGGCCCAGCTTGGAGCCTGGCTCTGTCAGGATGAAATGCTGGCATTCTCATTTCCCTTCCAGATAACTCTTTCTTAAAAGAGAATTGACTCCTTGACAAAGTCATCCTTTCCTCCAAAAGTGGGAAATGGAAAGCTTTGGCAGTTTGGAGACTTCTTCCCAAAAATCTTCATTTCCAGCCATCCCAAAACTCAGCACAGTTTCTACAAAACAGGAATTCCTGACAGAAAACATTGAGCTGGGAAATTCCCAGCTGTCCAGTAAATTAAGGATCTGCTAAATGTGGAGTAGGTCACTGACAGCTCCCTGGATTGGACAGGCTGGCATGCCCTTGCATCCCAGGATATGGGAAGCAAACCCTTTGAGCCAAGGAACAGTGAAATCCTGAGAACTGCAGCAGGGGTTTTGCAGCTCCTGGCTGGCTAAAAAGGCCTGCAGACAATGTCCCTGTTTGTCCCTGCTCACCCACTCCCAGCTGGAGCTTTCCCTCCTCCGCACTTCCTCCTCCTCCTGCCTTGGCTCCATCTGCTCCTGGGCCTTCCCAGCAAACCCCTCCATCCTCCTTCCCAGCTCTGACTTCTCCATAACCCAGCCAGGATTCCTATGGCAAATGACACTTTGCTTGGGGTCTGCTCCTTCTCTGCTGGAATTTGTGTCACTGGGACTGGGGAGGATGGGGGATGTCCCTTCCCTGAATCTCTGATTTCCTCCTCACTGCTTTGGAAAACCTCAGGAAAGGATTAAGATGCAGGAAGAGCTGGATTTGTTTATTTATTTTTCCATATGAGGGTTGATTTCGGGCTAAATCCATGCCCAGCTTCAGGAAACTGTTCCAGGCACCCTGCAAGGTTCAGGATTTAAAGGGAGTAGGTTTAGATGAGACATTGGGAAGGAATTCCTGCCTTTGAGGGGGGTGAGGGGCTGTGATGGAATTCCCAGAGCTGCTGTGGCTGCCCCTGGATCCCTGGAACTGTCCCAGGTCAGGTTAGATGGGGCTTGGAGCAGCCTGGGACAGTGGGAGATGTCCCTGTCCATGGCAGGTAATGGCACTGGATTTTTAAGGCCTCTCCCAAACCATTCCATGATTCCCTGATTTTATGGTTTATGTTGATGCTGATGTCGTTTTTGGAGACTGGAAAAGGCTCATCCAAAGGCTCTGCAGGATCCTGAGAGCCCTGGGACTGTCCTGACCCTAAAGCCTGAGGAAAACTGTTGGAAACTCAGCCCTGAATTCCCTCCCACCACCTCAGAGCTCCTCATACCTGGCAAAAATCTCGAGGAATAAAAGACTGCCTGAAATGGTTGTAATTTCCAGCAGGGATTAGAGATGTTCCCTGCCTGACCTCAGTCCTCCTGAGGCTCCAGGCGTGTTCTGAGCCTTGTAATTCCCAAAGCTTCTTCCCACTGCTCTGGGCAGCCAGAGGAGAGGAAAAGGAATCAAATTCCTGCCAGAGAAAAGTGATTTCTTCATATTCCCTCACTCTTTACCCTGACAGCAGCTTCAGCTTGCAAAATAAAAAATGGGTATGGAAACACCTTTAATGCATTATCTGAATGCAGCCCTTCTCTTCTGCTAAAAACCTGGAGATCCAATCCTGAGGGAGGCGGGAAGGATACAGGGATGGAGCTCGGGGCTCCCTGCTGGGTTAAAACAGCCAGGGCTGAAAGAGCTTTGTCCAATAAAAAAGATGAAGGCACTTCTCCAGTCCCCTGAACTTGCAGCCACTGTGGGAAAAAGAATATTTTGAGTTTGGTGCTCTTGTTACTAAGCCTGAAATCCAGAGTGGGACTCCATATCCATGCCTGGGGATTGAACTTTGGCATTCCCAGCACAAACCCCAGTCCTAGAGTGCATTCCTTCTTGGAAACTTCCTCTCCAAACCACGTGCAGGGCTTGAGGATATAATTTAGGAAACCCAACTTACTCAGAGCCAAAGGCTGTGCATTTGGTAAATCAGCATTTCCCGATGGAGAAGGAATTGTCTGAATCATGCTGGCCAGGGCAGCAATCCCTAGGACCACATTCCTGGCCTTGGAATTGCCTCCTCAGCACCTCAAGCAATGGAGTTGCTGCAGTTTCCTGGGAGAAATGAATTTCAGGAAGCACAGCCCAGTGGCAGCAATCGTCCCCGGGCTTGGTGTCACTCCTTCCCAGATTATTGCATTTTCCCTGGATGGAGCCCTGTTCCTTTCACAACACTGCACTCACTTTGCACAGCTTTGATAAATCCCGGCCGGAATTTGCTCCCTGGACGTGGCCCTGGGGGCCCAGGCTCCTTTCTCTGCTGGGTTTGTTTCAGTGACACAAACACTCCCTGTGGTTTTCAGAGCTGGAAGGTGGAGCCTCCCTGATCCTGCAAACAGCATTTCCAGGGGACATCCTGGAGGTTAATTCCAAGGATTTTGATGCCCTGGCTGGATATCATTGAAAGTTAAAGAGCTGGGAGTGCTTTGTTTTGTTTTGTTTTGTTTTGTTTTGTTTTGTTTTGTTTTGTTTTGTTTTGTTTTGTTTTGTTTTGTTTTGTTTTGTTTTGTTTTGTTTTGTTTTGTTTTGGCTTGGCTTGGCTTGGCTTGGCTTGGCTTGATTTGGTTTAGATTTGGCATGGCTTGGTTTGGTTTGGTCAGATTTTGGTTTGCTTTGTTTTGGTTTGTTTTGGTTTAGGTTTGTTTTTGTTTAGGTTTAGGTTTTGGTTTATGTTTGTTTGGTTTGGTTTAAGTTTGCTTTGGTTTAGGTTTGTTTTGGTTTGTTGTGGTTTAGGTTTGGTTTTGTTTTACACAGAGGTGAAGTCACCTTCCCCCATCCCTGCTCCTGCAACCATCTTTAAAATCTTCTGTCTTCCCAAAATAAACAGCTGGAGCTGTCACTGTGTCTGCTGTCATTTGGAAATAATGGAAAATAGAACTCCATGCAAATATATTCCCACTTAAAGCACACAGTCAGTAATTACTACAGCTCCAGGTTTTTAGGGCTGCAAATCTGTCCCAGCTCAGAGCCGTTACCACTGGAACCCTGAGCAGTGCTAGGAAGGCCCTGAGGGATCCCAGTCTGTTGTGCACATTCCAAGATATTTTTGTAGGAGCAGATTGTGGGTTTGTTTATTTGGAGCATTTTCTTCCTGCATATGCTTGACTATTTTGGGTTGAGGAGAAATTGCAGCCTCAAGACTTTGGCTGCTGCATCCTGGTTACCTGAACTGAGTGTGAGTTCCAGAGCCTTGGAATTGTTCAGGATGGAAAAGAGCTCCAGGATCATGGAGTTCAACATTGCCCAGCACTGCCAAGGCCACACTGACCCTTGTCCCCAAGTGCCACATCTGCAGGGCTTTAAATCCCTGCAGGGATGGGGACTCTACCCCTGCCCTGGGCAGCCTTTCCAGGAGGAAATTTTCCCAATATCCACCCTGAGCCTCCCCTGGTTCAGCCTGAGGCCGTTCCCTCTCCTCCTGTCCCTGTTCCCTGGGAGCACAGCCCAAGCCCCCTGGCTGTCCCCTCCTGTCAGGAGCTGTGCAGAGCCAGGAGGGCCCCCCTGAGCCTCCTCTGCTCCAGGCTGAGCCCCTTTCCAGCTCCCTCAGCCTCTCCTGGGGCTCCAGCCCCTTCCAGGAGCATCAGGAAACAGGAGTTGATCTGATTTTGTGGGAGAAGGGACAGCATCACAATTTTAGAGGAACAAGGAGCTGGGAGGGACCTTCAGCATCCCCAGCTCAGATTTCTTCATTCAAGCATAGGAACAACAGAGATGTGTCCTGGGAAGTCCCTCAGCCACAAACACCTCTGGGTGTTTTAGAACAAACCTAAAACCTTCGGGAGAAGACCAAATCCAGAGATATAAAATCCCACTGGAGAAAAGAGATAAGTTCAGAGAATCCTGGATGGGTTGGGTGGGAAAGACTGCAAAGCCCATCCAGTTCCATCCTCTGCCCTGGGCAGGGACACCTCCCACTGTCCCAGGCTGCTCCAAGCCCTGCCCAGCCTGGCCTTGGACACTGCCAGGGATCCAGGGGCAGCCACAGCGGCTCTGGGCATCCTGTGCCAGGGCCTGCCCACCCGCACAGGGAACAATCCCTTCCCAATATCCCACCCAGCCCTGCCCTCTGGCAGTGGGAGCCATTCCCTGTGCCCTGTCCCTCCAGCCCTTGTCCCCAGTCCCTCTCCAGCTCTCCCCGAGCCCCTTTGGGCCCTGGCAGGGGCTCTGAGCTCTCCCTGGAGCTTTTCCTCTCCAGGTGAACAATCCCAGCTCTGCCAGCCTTGACTTCTATTGCATTTGAAGGAAGTCAATCACTAATGAATGAGGTGCTAATTAGAAGGTTTTTCCAAGCCAATTCAGGAATTTCCAAGCCTTGGCAGGAATGTTTCCTGTCCTTGGGGGTGACTCTGTTCCACAGGATCCCAGCAAGGAGAGATTCCTGCGGCTGGAGAAATCCCATGGGTGAACCCCCATCATGAGCTCCAAGGGACACTATCAGGGATTGGGAAAGCCTTGGAAAACT
The DNA here is from genome assembly GCA_013397295.1 of Polioptila caerulea. NCBI lineage: Eukaryota > Metazoa > Chordata > Aves > Passeriformes > Certhiidae > Polioptila > Polioptila caerulea. The sequence continues at coordinate 117,167 of VYXF01001781.1, forward strand.
CCTCATTAGGTCCAGGAAGGAGCAGCGGTGGGACAGCTCAGGATGGGAAGGTTTGGAAAATCTGGGTTTGTTAGGGAAGGACTTGGATATTGGTGACCTTGGCTCAGGGCTCGCAGCTTCTCCTCCCCTCCAGCGTCACTGGGACCCCCAGGAATGTCTCACACAGCAGGAGGAGCCTCATCCTGATCTGCTTGGATGGCATCAGAGAGAATTCCATGGGAGGAAATGGAACAACTCAGGTACCAAACTGGTGATGAAAAGGTGGTAAGCCCCCAGGGATTCAGTGGAACAGACATTCCCAATAAACCAAGGCATTGTTTTACAGAAGGATGGAAGACAATGAAATAAAGGAAGGAAACAAATGTAAAAATAAACCAGGATGCTGTTTGTCTCCAGAATTTTGCCAAAGAAGTCCTGATGAAATCCTGATGAAATCAGTGGCTGTGGCCAGATCTAACCCCAGATTCCCTCTGTTCATAGCGTCCCCAGGAATTAAGAATGTTGGAAAAGTCTTTGCTCCCACTGCACTTGCAAAGGCTCCTTTGGAAGTGGGGAAGGGATTTACAGCAAACACAACCTGCCCAGCACAGGACAGGGATCACTCCCAGCCCATCCCAAAGCCTTGTCTGGGAATGCTCCGTGGGTGTGCCTAATTAACACCACAAAAATGAGATTTCTTTTAATGAGGATTAATTTCTTCCCTCTCTCCTGCTCCTTTGCACAAGGTCGGGGAGACTCTTTCATGTCAAGGCTGCTCCAGCCCAGGGAAGCTACGGCTGCCTGGGAAAATGCCAGAACAGCTTCCTTGGAAAAGGCTTCAGAGAGATTCCTGGGGCTTAGAACGGTGTTCCAGGAGTTATTCCTGAAGGTTTCAGATGGAGCTGTCACTGAGGTGCACAGAGAGGAATTATTAAACCAACTTTTCTTAATCTACATTTGGGACTAATCCTGATTCCTCATCCTGCAGTGTCACCTCCCCTTCTTTTCCACTGCTCCAGGGGAGGGATCAAACCCTTCCCAGGAGCTTTCCAGCTTCCAAAACTGGAGATATTTAGCTGCAGAAATTTCCCTTTGTGTTTTAGTCTCATATGCAGGATGGCTTTAAAGAGTCTGTTCAAGGTTTTTTTTGGGTTTTTTTTTGGATGAATAATTTTTTTCTCCAAGAAACTTATTTTGAAAGGGAAATGTCCACGAAGAGTTTCCTGCTTTTCTCCATTTCAGTTCATTTTTAGTACTGATTTTTCCTCCACAAATGGAAATTCACAGCCAGAGAGCTTCTTCCCTCTGATCTGTCCTAAACCTCTCTGGAAAAATGATCAAGGAGTCATGGAATGGTTTGGATGGAAGGGACCTTAAATCTATCCATTCCCACCCTTGCCATGGGCAGGGACACCTCCCACTGTCCCAGGCTGCTCCAAGCCCCAATTTCCAGCCTGACCTTGGACACTGCCAGGGATGCAGGGGCAGCCACAGCTGCTCTGGGCACCCTGTGCCAGGGCCTGCCCACCCTCCCAGGGAACAATTCCTTCCCAATATCCCATCCAGCCCTGCCCTCTGGCAGTGGGAGCCATTCCCTGTGTCCTGTCCCTCCATCCCTTGTCCCCAGTCCCTGTCCAGCTCTCCTGGAGCCCCTTTGGGCCCTGGCAGGGGCTCTGAGCTCTCCCTGGATCCTTCCCCTCTCCAGGGGAACATTCCCAGCTGGGTTCCCAGCCTGGCTCCAGGGCAGAGGGGCTCCAGCCCTGAAACAGCTCCACGTCCTTCTGGACCAGTGCAAGTGTCACCTCAAGAACTTGCAGTGATGTCCCTCATGACAGTGACCCCATTCCTGACTTCTTCCCCCAACAAAACAAACTAAAACAAGGAATCAAAGCCCTGCCTGGCAGCTCGGGGTGCCCAAGGAATAGGATCTGTCCCCAAGGCTCCTCCAGGACACAGATTCCTTCTCCAGGAACAGCCAGGACTGAGGCAGGAATGTGGGAACAGCTCCTCACATGCCAGCTTGGAAGGGATTTGCTGCTCAGGAAGGATTAATTTTATGAGTCATCCAAAGCTCAATTGAGATGCAGGGAGAAGGATTTTGGAGACAACATTTCAGGGAAGGAGATTAGAAATGAGGGAATCTATCCCAAACTCCCCAAAGGCAGGGAGCACATCCTTAATTCTTATTTAATGGCCCCATTCCTTGTGTCAATGGCTCAGTTAGGGATTAACTGGAGACCTTGTCCATCTGCACATGGAAAAGAGGCTGGAAAAACTCCACAGGGAAGTCACAGGGACAGAAATAAACAATGGCTGCTTTCTTTGCACCTGCAGCAGCTGGAGAAAGTACAAATCCTGGCCTACTTTCTGGGAAACTCGGCAGGTAACCAATCCCTCCTGCTGGCAAACAATCCATCCAGGGTTCTGGGATCAGGGAAAACCTCCTGCAGTGGAAGAGTTGCTTTCTCCAGAGCCTGGGAAGGCTCAGCCATCCAGAAAAACCTGCCACGTGTCCCAGGGGCTGGAATCCCAATAAATGCTGCCATTTCTGAACTCCAATGCCATTGGAAGTACAAAATTCCCTGACAAACAGCTTGGGGTCTCTGGGATGATCTCCAGAGCTGCTGGATTGCAGCTTTGCCAGAGCAGCTCCTGGGGAGGACATTCCATCCCCTTGGCCTGGGCTTGGCTCTCCCTGGGCCTGCCAGGACCAGGCAAAAAGGGGATCTGAGGCCCCAGGCAGGAAGAGAGGCACAAAGGGAGGGATTTATCCCTGGGAAATTAATTCCTCACCATGAAGCTTTGGTTTTCCATGGATTTAGTCCTTCCTGAGGGTGTTCCTAACATGTCTGGATTGAGGCTGTTCCCACAAAGCTGGAACTGGCCTTGGTGAACAACTCCAGCCTCATCCCAGGTGCTGAGATTCCCAAAGGGTGCCCGAGCACATCCTGACCCCACCCCCAGTGGATTTGTACAAAATTCCCATTAAGGCAAACCCAGACCCAACAGAAACATCCAGCTCTGACATTTTCTTCCACCCTCATTAAGCCAAATCATTTATTCCGTGTAATCATCACAGACGGGCAGGAATCCCTGAATCCAAACAATTCTTGAGCCTGCCAGAAGTTCAATTTGAAAATCCTCAGCAAGAATTAAATGACCATAAAATGTGTGTTCCCCTCCCCAGGGCTGGCTCTATTTCACTGGGACAGATTCACTAAAAGCTCCAAAATTAGGCACAACATTTTAAATAAATATTTAATAAACATTTCCAATAACAATTTCCAGTAACCATTTCCTCTCCCCAGTGCGGGGCAGAGCTGGGGCCCTGGATGAGGCAGAAATGCTGGAAGTGTTCACAGATCCCACTCCTTAGGTGAGCCCTGAGCAGCTCAGATCAGCCTGAAATACCGATGGAAAAAAGAGCCAAGGGAGGAGCTGGAAACCACAGTGATATTCCCCAAATCCACCCCATCCCGATGAATCCTCTGGATTTAATGCCAGTTGAATTCAACTGTGCTTGTGCCTTTGAGGCCTCAGTGCTGGGTCTGTGACCTGTCCCAGGTGTTGATGTGAGGCTCTGGCTTGTCCTGGTGGGAAATATTTGTGTTGTATCCCAATTTTTACAGCACCTGGAGACTTGGAGTCCATCATTCCTGCTCCCAGGGCAGCTCCCTCACCATCATGGGCTTGGTTGGTTGGGACCTGAGTTCAGGAACCCCCTGCAAGGAATTCCCACATCTCCAGGAGCCTCCTGGTCATTCCCACTGGCCTCTAATCCCTCTTTGACTTCAGGATGTGGAAAAAAAATTAATTCATAATCTCCTCCTGTTTTATTTGTTTGGGAACACAAAATCCCCCCTGGCCACTCACAGGAATGGTTTCATTCCAGGGAAATGCATCTCCTCATTTGGCCTGAAATGACTTTTGCTTTTTTCTTTTCCATCCAGAAGAGGCAATGAACCAAAAAATTGGTTCTTCCTGCCCTCTCCTTGTTCTCCTTCTCCCAAGGCAGAAGATCCTGTTGTAATTCCAGCTGAGGAAACACATCCCAGGGCTCTTTCTCTTGCTTTTCCTCATGCCCTGAACTCACCCCATGAGCCACTTCCATCAATCCCTGCTGCAGGATCCACACTCCCTCCAGGACCTCCTCTGCCTGGGGTTTCCTTTTCCTCAGCTTGGGGCTGCAAGAGGAGCTCCAGGAGCTGCCCTGGAATGATCCTTCCCTTTGGCACTTGGAAATCCCTGGAGGCTGAGCCCTTGCCAGAGGCCTTTGCTCATCTCCAAAGGCAAAACTCCAGGAGCTGAGGGCTGGGAAAGAGGCTGGAACTGGGAATGGGGCAGAGCCCTGGGAATCAGAAATGGGGCAGAGCTCTGGGAATCAGGAATGGGACAGAGCTCTGGGAATCAGGAATGGGGCAGAGCTCTGGGAATCAGGAATGGGGCAGAGCTCTGGGAATCAGGGCTAGGACAGAGCTCTGGGAATCAGGAATGGGACAGAGCTCTGGGAATCAGGAATGGGGCAGAGCTCTGGGAATCAGGAATGGGGCAGAGCTCTGGGAATCAGGGCTAGGACAGAGCTCTGGGAATCAGGAATGGGACAGAGCCCTGGGAATCAGGAATGGGACAGAACTTTGGGAATCAGGAGCAGGACAGAACCCTGGGAATCTGGAATGGGGCAGGGCCCTGGGAATGAGGGCTGTTCCCTCTCTCCCCTGGATCAGATATGATGGGAATCCCACTGGGATTTTTGCCATGATCCAACTCCCAGTAGTTCCAAGTCACTTCCCTCTGACTTGCCCCTCCTTCCCATACCTTTTTCTTCCTGGGAGCAGCTCTCAGATCCCAAATCCACCAAAACCAAATCCCAAATCCTCAGGGACTGAAAGCCAAAATTTTTTTCCAGTCTTTGGGATAACTGGTGTCACTCTCTCTGAGAAGAAATTAAAGAGCCCATGGCTTCCAAATAGAACTTTTTTGTTTTGCAAAACTTATGAAAATGATCTTTTCCATCCAGGTCAGTCTCATTTGGACTAAAATTGGGGAAGTTTTTGTGTTTCCCAAGTTTTGTCCCCTCAGTCCCATGAAAAGCTGTGTTGGTGGTCACTGGATTTAAACCAACCCCATCTCCCTGTTCCCACCTGATCCCTTTCTCATCTGATGTCTCTAAGAATGGGAAATCCAACTTTGGGATTAATCCACAGAGACCTCAAACATTCCCTGACGAGACAAGTTAATGTAAATATGGAATTATGGAATCATTTGGGCTGAAGGGACCTTAAAGCCCATCCAGTGCCACCTTCCACTGTCCCAGGGTGCTCCCAGCCCTGTCCAACCTGACTATCCCTAGAGTCACCTCAGGGTGGGATTTTGGGAAGCAAACTCCAGGGAATCAGATGATCTTTGTGAATTCCCTTCAAACCACTCCAAAACCAGTTTAAGGGAATTTTGCTGCCCCTTCCACCTCCAGCTTTTCTCACAATTCCATATGATTGCTGCTATGCAAGTGAAGAGAATTCCCTCAAAATCCTGGGTTTAACTCAAAGTTAGGGAATATTTTCTGAATATTCCACTGAGGCCCAAAAGTGGGGCCCTTTTGTGGATATTGAAAAGCCAGAGTCACCCTTGGGTCCCCAGAACAGCCACACAAAGAATGGAACTTTGGGAATTTTTCCCCCTCTTGAGCTAACCAATGTCTGAATATGCAGATGAAGATTCCTGCAAAAGCTGAGGATCTGAAAGGAGCAATTCAGGAAAGATTTATGGGTCCTCTCCAAAGCCATCAGCAAAAGATTTATTAAACAAAACTGGGGCTGAGTTCCTCATAGATGTAACTCCAAGCATGGAATGTGCCTTGTGCTCCATATTTCATCTCTGGGACAAAAAACGCGTTTGCTGCAATAAAGAGGAGATATAAATGTTAAATAAATTCCCTTTTCCCCCCTTTCCCCCTCATGAGGGTTGTGTTTGAGGATTCTGCAGGGTGGTGATGGATGCAGCTGGGCTGGCAGCTCTGCTCACACCTGGGCAAATTTGCTTTCCAGGAGGCTGGGCCTGAGCAAATTTACCTTGGAGTCCATTAAAACTGAGTGGGAATTTGGGTTTGAAGCCTTTGGCAATTTCAGAGCTTTTGGAGAGAAGGATTGTGGAATCTGCTGGGGCAGAGCTCCTGACTCAGTGGAGCTGGGAGGGGGAAGATGGGACAGGGTTTTATCCTGGTGCTGGGTTTGGAGAGCTGGACCTGCAGCTTTGGGTCTGAAAGGAGCAGGGTTTGTCTGGGAAAATTTTTTTAAAATCCTATAAAACTGATGGAAACGTGTTGGCCTCCCCTGTCCACACATCCTCCCAGGCATTGCACACATTCACAGAATCCAGGGATCCCTGAGGTTGGAAAATCCCTCCAGGATCATCAGCCTGTACCTGATCCCCACCTTGTCCCCAGCCCAGAGCACTGAGTGCCACCTCCAGGTGTTCCTTGGACACCTCCAGGGATGGGCACTCCAAACCTCCCTGGGCAGCCCCTGCCAAGCCCTGACCACCCTTTCCATGGGGAAATTCCTGCTGATGTCTGCCCTGAGCCTCTCCTGGCCCAGCCTGAGGCCGTTCCCTCTCCTCCTGTCCCTGTTCCCTGGGAGCAGAGCATGAATGCCCTGGGCTGCATATTCCCATCAGGAACTCACCCCTCCCTGAAGCTCAGATCTGAGCAGGACTAAGCTGTTGCTGTCACATTGGTGCTGGAAATCTGCCTTTTGCCCATTCTGCCACTGCCCCAAGAAGGGATTTTCACAATATCCAACCTAAACCTCCCCTGGTGCAACCTGCGGCCATTTCCTCTCACCCTAAACGTTCACAAGCCTCTCCTGTCAGGTGACAGCAGCTTCTTCCTTGCCAGGGAAGGAATTGGTGTCCTTGGGTTCGGCCTCATCCCATCTCCAGCCTCTCCCAGAGCTGTTCCTGCCACCCAGGCTTCCCAACTCCCATCTCCTCCAAGTCCATGCAGGAATTCACAGCGTGTGAAACTGCAGCCTTTCCTCTGTGATCACTCAGGGCCAAGAACCCCCAAGGAAAGTTTAATTTTGGCCCATGGACACCAAAAATGTCTCAGTGAGTGAGAGACATAGGAAAAACAAGAGAGAAAAACCGAAGGTCAGTGTTACCTGCAAAAATCCTTCAGGTGGCACCACCACTGGCTGTGAAGTGACACCCAGGGGGCTGCAGGGAGCAGGGAAAGATCCCTGTGCAAAGAGGGGTCACCTGGAATAAATAATGGATTTCCACCTTTCCTTGGGGATGGAGTTTCAGGTGCCAACAGGCACTGGCGCCCTGCTCTGCTCACAGCCCCACAGAGGGTTTGGGGGGCATCTGGGGGCTCCCAGAGCTGGAAGAAGTCCCAGATCCCCACTGTTTCCTCCTGACTCTTCCCTAAAGACCCTCGTTACCCTTCCCACAGCACAAGGAAAGGGTGACACCCATGGTTGTGTAGCTGGGGGGGGTTGGAGGTGGGGAAATTACAAACATCCCTCAGGTCCCAGATGAGTCCGGAGCCGGTGACCCCAGGCTGGAATTCCAGGGGGTTTGGGGCAGCACAGACAGCTCCAGAGGGAGCCTCACTGACCCCAGGCACACCCCTGGCTCGGGATCCTCCCCTGGGATGGCATCCCCTCCTGTCCCCTCCTGTCCCTGCCCCCCCAGCAGGGAGCCCCAGCTGCACTCCCAGAACCTCATCCAGGGCTTTCCCTGCACACAGACTCCCTGGAAAAGCAGCTGGGGTAGGGAACAGATGGGCTGAGTGAGCCCTTGCTCAGACTGGCACCTCCCAGAGTCTGGTTTAGTGCTAAATATCCCAGTGAAGGACAAATCCTCCCCAGGCCTGGCCCAGCCAAGCCCAGATAAAACCCTGGCAGCTGCCAGGCGTGAGAGTGGCACTGAACCCCTCCAGGTCAGATTGCAGCCTGATTGCCTTTTACTGCCTCTTGTAGCCCCATTAAAATGTACCAGGGAGGCTTTTTGGGGGCAACTGGCAGTGTTTGAAGTGCAGCTTTTTGCTATTCCTGCAACTCCAATGATTTCTTTGGAGTCAGCTCCAAGCAGAAGCAGGGGAAGCTGCTCCTCTTCCCAACAAAACCAAGCCCAGACTCAGTATGGTGCAAATCCAAGGGGGAAGGAGCGATTTAGGTGGGTAATAAAGAACAGGCTTGGAAAAAGAGTCAGGATATTGAGAATGAGCTTCTTGCCTTGGCAGCAGGAACCTCTGGAATGCTGGGGGGCCAGGAAATGGGGAGGGGGTGAGGCTGGGGGGTCAGGGGAGGCTGTTCAGGGGTC
>VYXF01001781.1:125527-163734 GCA_013397295.1 Polioptila caerulea
GGGGGTCAGGGTAGGCTGTTCAGGGGTCCAGGGGCTAATCCTGGCTTGCAGAAGAAGAGGAGGGGGAATGTGACAGCACGAAGGAATGGGGGACACCCAGAGTGGGCAGGAATTCATATCCCAATGGAAATGAGATGGAATTTGGGTCCTGCAGCTGCAAAATCAGATTATTATTTGCAGCTCAAAACTCTGGGGAAATGTTTCTCCCTCTTCTCTCTGAGCCTCCAAACACAAAGAAATCCCCGGATGCAGCTGGAAATAAATTTCTCTGCACTTCAGATAATCAGGTTTGCAGTGCAGGGCTCTGGAGGGGGTGGATTTTAAGACCTGGATTTGGGGATTTTCTGGACCTGCAGAGCCTGTGGAAGGTTTGCAGTAAAACTCCTGCTGAGGCACAGCAGTTTTTAGGAGCATTTTCCAGGACAGGAGCAGGCAGCTGCCCCAGGGCCCTGCCCCAGTAGGCAGAGGGAATGCAAAGCAGGAGGCAGAGACTGGAAAAGGGATTTGCTTCTCACCCTGTGCCTAAGCACGATGGGGCACAGCCCCTTCAGCTGCACCAGAGATGAAAGGGGTGACATTTGCACTCACCCTGGGTGTGTTTGGGACTCCTTTTACGCCTTTGCATCCTTTGCGGGGGGAACATCTCCCTTCCCAATCTTCCAACCCTGGCTTTCAAAGCCACTCCAGCTCCACATGACTTTGAAAATCCAGCCCAAAGCCTCCAGTCAGGGGCTGCTGGAGGCAAGAGAGGAAACGATGGAAAAAAACAGAGGATGGGAGAAAGCACCTTGTGTTGGCTGCGCTCTCCTGAGCAAAGCCAGGGCCATGTCTCGGAGCAGAAGTGAGGATGAAGGCGGAGCAGGGAGGGCAGGGGAAGGTTCTGGATCTGCTGGGGCTGGCAGGGTGCCCCAGCCCGGCTCTGCCATGTGGGACAGGATCTGATCCAGCTGGAATACGCTCCCTGTAGCCTTGGATGGATGGCTGGGAATGAAACCCAGCTCCTGCAAGGGAGTTTCCAGCAGACCCTTTCTCTCCTGGCACGGGGAGTTGTGGCATTTGTGCCGGGGCTGCCAGGGGTGGGAATCCCTGGGCAGCAGCTCAATCCTCCCTTTTCCAGCTCCAGGGATTTTCCATCCCATTGCAGCCGAGCTCCCCCAGCTCCCCCTGCAAAGGGAACTCAGGGAAGGGGAACAAATCCCAGTCTGTGCTCTCCCCCAGGAGCAAGAGCTGCTCGACCTGGAACGAAAATAATCCTCAAAGCCTGGATTTACATCCCGAGATGCTCAAGGCCTTCACCTCCTCCTGTGCTGCTGCTGCCAAGGTTTCCTGGGGTGGGAATGCTGAGGGAGAAGCTCCAGTGCAACATCAAACATCCAGCCCTGGGCTGGAAACCCAGCTGGGATCCCAGGGCAGCTTTTTCCTCAGGATCTGCACCCCAAAAAGGGCTGGGAGAGCTGGGGGTGTTCAGTTCACCTGGGGAGGAGAAGCTCCAGGGAGAGCTCAGAGCCCCTGGCAGGGCCCAAAGGGGCTCCAGGAGAGCTGGAGAGGGACTGGGGACAAGGGCTGGAGGGACAGGACACAGGGAATGGCTCCCACTGCCAGAGGGCAGGGCTGGATGGGATATTGGGCAGGAATTGTTCCCTGGGAGGGTGGGCAGGCCCTGGCACAGGGTGCCCAGAGCAGCTGTGGCTGCCCCTGGATCCCTGGCAGTGCCCAAGGCCAGGCTGGACAGGGCTTGGAGCCCCCTGGGACAGTGGGAGGTGTCCCTGCCCATGGCAGGGGTGGCACTGGGTGGGCTTTGGGGTCCTTTCCGACCCATTCCATAAATCCCTGATTCCATTCCCTGCAGGGGATTTAAACCCAACTTGCAGTCAATACCCAGCAAGCTGGAGATGCCTGAGCCCAGCAGCACCATCCAGGGGCTGCATCCCCCGGGCCTGCAGCTTCTGCAGGCTCCATTTGGCAGCAGAAATGTCCAATGAGGAAGAACATCAGGAATGTCTGGATGCAGTTAAAGTGTTTTAAGAGGTTTCTCCCCAACATGGATTTGCCCAAGGCTGACAGATTTTCCCTTCTTGTCAAACACAGGGATATCAAGGAGCCCTGAGGGAGAGGAGCCTTCAGCCCAGTACTGCAGTCAGGGCTTTCCTAGGCTCATCCCAGGGAATCTCCAGGGTCATTCTGGTTTTCCCAGGCCTGGTGATTGCCTTTCTGTGTTATAGTGAAGTTGAAAATGTGGTTTTGCCTTTTTTTCCCTATGAAAAAAGAGAATTTCTGCATTCTGTCTAATCTCCCACATTTTCTGCGGCACAGCCCATTCTGGAACCTCTCAAGAAGAAATCTGTGGCCAGCAGAGCCCTGGGAGCACCAAATCAGGGCTCATCCCCATTCCCTCTCCCCTCCTGGCTGGGATTCACTCAAACACATTTTTGTTGTGATTCCTTTTATTTTGCTTTCAGCCAAAGCAGATGAGAACCCTTCCCCAGAGGCTCTGGCAGGGGTACAAATGGGAAATGCAGCCTGGGTGCTCCCAGTAACTGCTGCAGGTCCCAGCAGAGGTTCCCATCTGCAGCAGGGAATGAGCTGAGTTTTTGGGATAATGCCTGCACTGGGCACTTGTGTTTGAGGGCCACAATCTCCTCCTGTTTTGCTGTTTTATTGTATATTTTGTGGTTTCCAGCTCCAGGGGTGAGCTGGGGTGGGTTTTTTACATTTTTCCTCTCTGGGATTTGGTGTTTTCCCCAATGAGGTGCCTCTTTTCCCTAAAAAGAGCCATTCCTAGCACTCTGGATTTATTAATTCTGAATCCTTTGAGTCAATACTCCAATACAGCTGGAGCACAAGGTCATCCTTAATATTTTTCACCTTTTCTTGCAGAGGGAGAAGAAAACAGCAATCAAATATTTATTTTAGATTCCAGCAGTCTCAGCTTTACCAGGGGCTTTCAGAGCCTTTCCAAATAAACTCCCATATATTTTGTTGGATTTTTTTTCCCCTTCTACTTGGAAAAACACAGGCATCTGCTGCCCTTTCACCGGGGCACTTCTCAAGCTGTTCCTGCCTGTTTTCTGTGTGTATTTTCTCTCCCTGGAAAGTCTGGGAGCAATGAGGGTGTTCAAACCCTCCCTCGCTCCCTGCCCCTCTCCCACTCCTCCTCCTGCTCCCATCCCACCTTCCCACAAACCACACAGGGTGTGCTGAAGGCTCCGGGCCGTTAAACCCCGATCCTGTGGCAGTGCTGGGGGAATTCAGGGGTTCAATCACCATTCCAGCCTGGCATTTGTGGGTAATTGGTGGGAATCTGCAGCTCGGTGTTGACAGCGTGGAGATCAAGCACTGGCCAGGCAGAAGGAGCCTCTCCCCCCGCCTCCATCGCTCCCCTGGCCAGGCTCTGAAGGATTTATTGATGCTCACAAAAAACGTAATTTCCCCCAAATCCTGCTGCCCTCCCTCACCCCAGCACAGCCCTGATCCAACACCAACCCCCGGGCGTGGCTCCTGCCCGGCTGGGACCTTGCAGTCAGGATTTGGGGTGGGGATGTGGGGGCTCAGTGGAATTCAGCCTCTCAAATAAATGCAGAAGTGCAGCTGGGAAATGCCAGGGGTAGATTCCTGCTGCACCAGGCTGTTCCCTGGGCCCCTTCAGTTGTATCCCATGGAAACAGGGAATATCCTGAGCTGGAAGAGACCCACCAGGGCATCATCCTCAGGAATCACATCCCTGTGTTCCCAGTCCTAATTCTGAGCTCCTTTCAGCCCTTTTTGGCAGGAAAACCAAGCAGGAGGGACACAGACCTTTTTCCAGAGCCCCTTTTTGCTACGAATTCCTGCTGAACCCAATCCAGGATCATCCCCTGCTCTTGCAATTCCTGCTGAATTCTCTGCTGAAATCCAGAGGATGTTTTCCCACCTCCCTCTTGGCTCAAATCCTGGTACTGAGCAGGAAAGCTTTTGACAACCTTAGGCTGGAGGAGATGGAGCAGCAGCAGGAGAAGCAGGATGCCAGTGCTGGAGAACTGGAAAATGCTGGGAACAGCCCCATTTTCCTCAGATTTTCTTTATTGTCTTTACTGCTCATTTAGAAAATAATAACAAGGAAAAATATCAGTTCCAGCTGAGAATTCCCAAGTGCCAGAGCAGGTTTGCTGGGAATCTGGATACAACAGCCCTGCAGGGTTCAGTGTCTGAGTTCCCTGAGCAGGGAGGGGCTCACGGGGGACGCAGGAGCTGGGATTTGGGGGAGTTTCAATGAACAAGGAGACAAATCCAGCCCCTCCAAACCTTTTTGTCCTCTGCTAAATATTGCCCTTGAATTCCCTGCCATGCACTCAGCCAGGGAAGAGCTGATGATCCAAGATGTAAACATTTTATTCCCTGGCTCCAAAGCCAAGCACAGCTTTAACCCTTGCCCAGCAAACCTCAGCAGCTGTCAGGGAAGCTTTTATGGAGTGCAGGGGCAGGATCCCAGCCCTGCTGGAGTCAGTGGGGTTTTGTCATTCCGGGGACATCTGGGGATAAGGCATGAGGGAGGCAGCAAGGCCACAGAGATAATGGTTATCAGAGAGAGACCCTGCTGTCAGCCCCACACACTCACCCTGCCCTTACACCCTGCCCAGCTGGGAGAATTCACTTCTCAGCTGTTCTGCCCTCCAAAAGTGGGCAAGGACAGGAGCAGGAGGCTTTGATGGGGCTGGGAAGGGTTTGGAAGGGCCAGGTCCTGCCTGAGCAGGGCTGCTGGGAAGCGTCGGTGGGAATCAGCAGGGTCACCTGGATTCAGCTCAGCCCAAAGCAGGTGGCTCCCACCCCAAATCCCACCACCTCCCAAGGCCCCTGAGCAGCTGAGCTCACCTAACACAGCTCCAGTGGGGAACTCTGAGGCAGCTGGGACCCTGGGAAGGGACAGAAACAAACCTGAGGTTCAGTAGAGAGCTCGTGGCCACTTGAATTTGTCACTCCCCTTCCCTCTGGAGCCACCTGTGGAGGAAGGGGCTGTGGCTGTGATCTACCCACCAACTACTCGGGAAAGCAGGGTCTGGGCTTGGCCAGAAGCCACCACATGGGATTTAACCCTGGGTAGAGGATGATGCCGTTATTTCTCCTTTTCCCAGGATTTTGAGGCTTTCCAGTCTCAGCAGCTCCTGTGTGTGCACATTTGGAATCTTCCCCATGTGCTGTTCTATTGTCAGAGGCAGCTGAGAGCACAAAGGATGAAAAATGAGCAGCCATAGCACTCAATTCGCTCCCAATCATCATTAATAGAAGGAGGGTGAGAAAAATGCCCTCATACAAATGAAGCCACTGTTTGTTAATCTTTCTGGGCATGCCAGGACAGCAGCTGTTGATTATTCTCATTAAGTGCAAGAGTATTTTCCACCTGAAGGATTTCCTGCTCATTGTGTAGCCTCTGTCTCAAGCACTGAGTCCTCTCCATGTCCTCTCCAGATTCCTTGAAGGAATTCAGCTCAAGCCAGGACTAATTTGGTTTTGTTTACTTGGCCAGTTAGAGGCAAGCTAATGAAGCATTGGGTGGAAAGCAGCTTCTCCTGTGCTGTTGCCACAGCAGCAATTACAGATCTGTCGAAAGGAGCTGAGGCAATTAATTGAAATATTTCAATATCAAACAAAAGCAGAGGACCTGTCTGAGCTGGGCTGAGGACCTCCCTGGTTTTGTGGGAACCTTTCCTGGCATCACAGAGGGGTGAGTTCACTGTTCATCCCCACCCGGCTGAGGGAGGAGAGGAGCTGGGGCAGGCAGGTCCTGGAGAAGGGGTGGATGTGCTGCTGCCTGGAGCTGCTGGCCCCTGGCTGGGGGCCTTGGGGCTGAGGAGCAGCCGGGGGACAAACCCAAGCAGAATGTGTCCAAATCCTGTCCTGGTCTTTCTGTGAGGGGCAATGGATCCAGGGGGAAAACTTGGAGAGCTTTGCTCCATTGCCTCTGCAGCCCCCTGGGCTGCCTCTGCCACAGCCCTGACAGGGACTGTCCCCTCTGCCCAGCTCAGGTGAGACCCCACCTGCAGAGCACAGCAGGGACCTGGAGCTGCTGGAGAGCCCAGAGGAGGCTCCAGGAGGATCCCAGGAATGGAGCAGCTGTGCTGGGAGGAAAGGCTGGGAGAGCTGGGATTGTTCAGCCTGGAGAGGAGGCCGGGGGTGATCTCATTGGGGCCTTCAGGGCCTGAAGGAGCTGCAGGAAAGAGGGAGAGAGACAATTTCCATGGGAGAGAGGGACAGGATTCAGGGAATGGCTTCCCATTTCCAGAGGGCAGGGTTAGATGGGATATTGGGAAGGAATTGTTCCCTGTAAGGGTGAGAGGCCCTGGCACAGGTGCCCAGAGCAGCTGTGGCTGCCCCTGGATCCCTGGCAGTGCCCAAGGCCAGGTTGGACATTGGGGCTTGGAGCAGCCTGGGACAGTGGGAGGTGTCCCTGCCCATGGCAGGGGGTCAGACTGGGTGGGCTTTGAGGTCCTTTCCAACCCAAATCACCCTGGGATTCCATGATATCAGCACAACCTTCCCCCTCTGGGTGCCTTTGGACTCAGCTGTAGCTGAGGGAGGCCCTGCTCCCCTTCCCAGGTGCTGCTCAGCTGCTCCGAGTTTGCTGCTCCCACAAAATACTCTCTGAAATTGGAAGTTGAGCTAAGATTTCACATCAGGGCCTTCCAGGTGAACCAATCTTATGGGATCATTTTAATTAGGAAAAAATCTGAGACATTATGGTAAACTCAAAAAGTTAACTTGGAAAAGAAAGCCATAACCAGCAGAGGTGGAAGAACTGAGGTACCAAGCCAGGAGCCAGGGCAAGGGTTAGGTTGGGATGTCCTGAGAGAAGAAACCACCTGAAACACAAGAGATGCCCTAAAAGCTGCTCCAAATACCGGAACTGTGCAGTGCAAGTTTCTCCAGCGCCCATCAAATGTGTGCTGCTGATTTGGCTGCTGGTGCCAGGTTTGAGGAACAGGACACTGGAGCCTCTCCAGCCCGGGGGGGATTTCACAGCCAGTGCTGAAAAGTCTTCCAGAGAATCCCCCAAAATGCTGAGTGAGGCAGTGAGGGGATCAAACTGGCTCCTTTTAGACGTGAAAAGTGCTTTGCCTCACCTGGAACAATTGCAGAACTCTTTGTAGGGATTTGCACCAGAAAATTTCCCCCTGCAGGAGGCTTTAGAGCAGGTGAAAAAGCTCTACTGCCATTCCTAAATGGGTTTTTTTGCTTCCCTCAGCAAAGTCCCCCCAGAGCAGCATCCCAGGGTCACTCAGAGAAGGCTGGACATTTGTTCCCAGAGAAACTTCCCACAGCTGTCTGGGGCTGATTGGGATTTCTCTGCTCTGGCTGAGCCTGGCTCAGGAAGGAGGGAAGAGTTTTCTATTTACAGAGCACCAAGGATCCAGCAAAGAAGAGGGGCTGAGCTTCAGCCCAAAGTCCTTGAACTTTGTCTGAGCCCCAGAGCTCCAAAAATGACATTGATAAAACCATGGAGTTATGGAATAATTCAGATTGGAAAAGACCTTTAAGTCAACCTAAAAGACCTGGAGTCAACATCGCCCAGCACTGTCAGGGCCACCACAGACGATGTCCCCAAGTGCCACATCCACAGGGCTTGAAATCCCTCCACGGATGGGCACTCCACCATTGCCCTGGGCAGCTGTACCAGGGCTGGAACACCCCTTTCCATGAAAAAATTTTCCCAGTTCCTACCCTGAGCCTCCCCTGGCCCAGCCTGAGGCCGTTCCCTCTCCTCTCCCAGAGCTGTTCCTGCCACCCAGGCTGTCCCCTCCTGTCAGTTGTGCAGAGCCAGAAGTTCCTCCCTGAGCCTCCTTTGCTCCAGACTGAGCCCCTTTCCAGCTCCCTCAGCTCTGCTCCAATCCCTTCCTCCCCTTCCTGGATGATTGCTTTGCCCTTGCAAAGCCTTCTCATTATTTCAGGCCTCTTCAAAAGTCCCTGCTCAGAGCTGGCTCCTTGCAGCTGAGCAGCCCAACTTTGGGGAGGGAAGAACAGCCTGGATTCTGAATCTCTACCAGCACAAAACACTGAATTAAACCCAAACCCTGCATTAGGCAAAGCAGGACCCAGGAAGCGCCATCAGGCCCAGTGACTTCATCTGCAGCCCTTTGTCCCTGCTCCTGAAAATACTCATTAATTACATCATCAAGGCTATTTTTGCCCCACGCTCTCTGACTCACAGCTCAGGATGGAGCTGCCCTGGGCAGGACGAGGCTGCTGCCTGCAGGATTCTCTTGCATTAGTGGGAAAAAAAGAAAGAAACAACAAGAAAAGAAACAATAAAGTCATGTTTGAAATGGAGGAGATATTTTTGAGCAGTGGCAGACAATTCTCCCCTGCTTCCTACATTATAAATGTCCTTTCCGTGCCGAATGGATGGGGAAATAACGGCCTGAGTGGTTCACTTTTATCTGGCAGGTTTTGTTTTCAGAGATGGGGAGCAAGGAATTCATTTTTAACCTAAAGAGATAAAGAGAGATTGCAGAATAGGGATCAAAAGCTGTAGCAAAGCAGATTTGCAGAGTGTGACCACGGGAATGACCTCCTTCAGTTCCTGTGTCCTCTCCATTTGTTGCTCCCGTGCCTGGGCAGGGAGTTAAACACTGTGGAGATTTGGGGAGTGACCTCGGTGGCCTCAGCTCTGGCTGTCACTTGCACAGGCACTATGCAAAGCACGGAGGTGAATCCTTGTTTTCAGCATCCCCCCTCTCCCCAAGGACCAAACCTCCCACAGAATGTTCATAATCCTTTTCTTCTGCTGGAAAAGGGAATGTAAATAAAATTTCCACCTGCTCCTCAAAGCCTTTATTGATGTTGATTAATTTCTTGGGGAGTTTTAGACTACCTAAACCAAATATGCATTTTCATTTCTGTTGTTCATTTTCATTTGGATACTGAGGGAAAACTACTTTGATGGAAACTTGGGGCTTAAGGCAGCTCCAAGTGCAGAACCTGCTCCCTGAATCTTCCCATCTCCCAGGAAAGCATCCCACAACCCTCAGCCTCTCCATTTCCCTGGGGTCTGACTCCACTGGCTCCACCTGAATCCCTCCCAGACTACGGCCTGATCCCACTCTCGGCTCATCCCTGCTCTGCATCCTTATTTTCCTATAGAAACTCCCATTTTTGCCAGCTGCCTCCGGCCATTCAGCTCACACAGGAAGCCTCTGGATCAACCTCAGGTACCTCCTGCGCACCCTTAGCAACCAGGAAATGAGACGTTCCTGCTGCTGGATTTTATTCCTTTGGCAGGAATCGATCCCCTCTTTCCTTTCCCTCCCTGTTCTCAACAGAGCTTGAAATTAATTCACTGCTCTGTCATCCAGCACATTCCCTCTCCATGTCCTGATGAATACACAGGGATCAGACCCCTCCTGGTGCCCAGCACAGGGCTCTCCATTCTCCCTGCCTCTTCCAGCTCCTGGGAAACAGCTCATCCTGTGGCTCGGAGCTTCCAAACCAGCCCAGTTGTGTCCTAGGGGTGACTTCCCTGCCCTGAGAGCTCTTGGGAACAGCCTGGTGCTTCCCTGGGGACAAACAGCACCGACCTGGGCTCTCCATGGCCTCAGGGCTCTTGCCATGCGGGCTCTGGATGCTGCCAGAGTCCACTCACAGCTCCCACCTTGACCCTTTTGCCCCAGGGAAGGGAGAGGGAGAAGGACAGGATCAGGGACAGGGACAAGGACACACCTTGGCTCTGCCCAGGAAAACCCAGAAGCCTCAGGGATCACTGAGAACCCATCCAGGCAGGATCCTGAGAGGACAAACCACACACAGAAAAGCAAAGGTTTCTGATCCTTTCCATGCACATTTCTCTTGCCTTCAAGAATTGTGTTCCAGCAGAAATCAAAAAGCAACTTTCCCAAACTCATCCCATCCCTGAGGAGCTGGAGGTGGCCAAAAAGCAAATTTGTAAGAAATTAATTTTTTTTTTTTCCTTTTGCTTGTTGATTTTCATCCAAATTGGACTGAAACCAGCAGTATTTTTTAAATTTATCCCTGTGTAGAAACTCCCCCGGTTTTGCAGCTGCTCCCAAGAAACCATCAGCTTCCCTGAAGATGGGGGTGGGAAAGGCTGTGAGTGGCACTGAAAAGCTGCTGGGGAATCAGGGAATATCCTGAGCTGGAAAGGACCCATGAGGATCATTGAGTCCCACCCCTGGCCCTGCACAGACACCCCAGCAATCCCACCCTGGGCATCCCTGGAGCAGTGTCCAAACACTCCTGGAGCTCTGGCAGCTTTGGGGCTGGGACCATTCCCTGGGGAGCCTGGGCTGTGCCCCTTTCCCTGAGATCCAGCCTGACCCCCTGACACAGCTCCAGCTGTTCCCTTGTCCTCTCCCTGCTCACAAGGACAATCATATCACCCCGTTATGGGGAATTTCCTCATGGTTGTGAAATGCTGGTCACAGCTCGTGAGACCTGTAGGAAAAACTCAGGAGAAAAACCGAAATCAGCCAGAGGGAAACTCCCTGACACAGTTTTGAGTGTTAAAAAGGATCCCCTTGGGTGCTGTCCATGGTCCCCAGAACAGAGATCAGTGCCTGAAGGCTCTGGGAACACAGAAAAGGAGGAGGATTCAGTGGATGCTCCAGGTCCTGCTGGATTCTGGATGCTGCAGATCCTGAGGGCATCCAGGAAGAGAAAAGGAATGGGGGCAGGGGGTCACTAATGATCAGCTCTGGGAGGGATGGACAAATCCCCAGGCAGCACTTCCTGTCCTTGGAGCACCCCAGGGGTATGGCAGTGCCATCCTCCGGTGCCAGGCTGGGGGCAGAGAAGGGATTGCTGCTCCAGTAACTCTTCCTGATGCCTTCCCAGTTTAAGATTTTGGGAGAGATTCATTAACTGTCCTGGTTTTAGCTGCACTTGCAGCTGCAGGGATTTTGCAACACCTGGAAGGGAAACCTGAGCCCTCTCTGCCTTCTCCAGATTCCCCCTAAGGCTCTCCCCTCCTGCCAGTCCTGAATATTTCCCTGGTACTCTCTGGTCATTCCCAAGCTCATTTGAATTTGGCAGAACATTTCCTTTAAGTCACCTGTACCTTGTGGAGTCACCAGAGCCAGAACCAGCCCCTTCTGGGGGAGCCCCGGGAAGGCTCCTCCTCCTCCCAAAAATCCTTCTACTACTTAAATCCTGTGGATCCAGCCCCAAAGTGTGTGAGCATCATCAGGGATAAAGAGATTTCCTTCAGTGCTTTTGTATTCCCAGGGTGTGCTGGAGAAGCTGCCTGGTGAGGAGCTGTTGGCAGGTTGGGTGATGAGCTGCAGGAATGAGGGGAGACGGGGAAAAGGGATCAGGAAGTGATCCCTGGCTGTGAGAGGGGTGGGATATCCTCAAAACCTCTTCGGTCACAGAGGGCCACAATAATCTGTGTGTGACTGGCCCTGTTCCTGAGGCTCCTGAGCCTCTCCTGATTCCCACTGCAGGGCCTGGGAAAGGGCAGAGCTGGGATTGGGCCCAAGGAGAAGCTGACCTCTGTCCCTGGAACAGCTCTGCCACAGGGACGTGGGACAAAACTGGTGTGAATTCAACAAATCCAACACAATTCCTGCTCCTGTGGTGCCGGGGAGGGGTCCGAGCAGGGATCAATCCAAAGACTGCACTTGGCTTTTGTTTCAGCTTCTTCATTTCTTTTCCTTAATCTAAATAAACACATTTTTTTGGACCAGTGAGCCTCTGATTCAGTGCCCAGAGAATCTTATTTTAAAATCTTAAATACCTGGACTGTGGCAACATTTTAATTGAAACTAATTTTGAGCCAAGCAGAGCTTCAGCTCTGCCTCTTATTGGGGTCACAAGCTGGAATTCCTTGGTGCTGATAAAAACAACAAAAGGAAAATTCTCTGAAAAATTCCTGGTGGCCACAGCCTTCATTTCCAGCCCGTGCCTGATTTATTACCTCACACATCCCCATCAGGCAGTGCCAAGGGGCAATCCCTGCCACTGAAGTGATTAAAGAAAGGCTAAATGTTGTTTAGAGGAGTTCTGAGCACTTCCCTGTTTTCACCTTTCCCAAATTCCTGTTCCAAGCCGAGGTGCTGCTGGACACCTTTGGTCCTTGGAGCTGCAGCAGCCTCGGGGTGCTGGGGCTGGTTTGTGACATTCCCGAGCACTGCCAGAATTCCCTGAGATGGAGTTTTTCCTTGTGGAGCTGGAATTCTGCAGCACACGCAGCAGTAACATGAAATTGGGTTGAGGCATCACTGTAAANTCTCTGGTCATTCCCAAGCTCATTTGAATTTGGCAGAACATTTCCTTTAAGTCACCTGTACCTTGTGGAGTCACCAGAGCCAGAACCAGCCCCTTCTGGGGGAGCCCCGGGAAGGCTCCTCCTCCTCCCAAAAATCCTTCTACTACTTAAATCCTGTGGATCCAGCCCCAAAGTGTGTGAGCATCATCAGGGATAAAGAGATTTCCTTCAGTGCTTTTGTATTCCCAGGGTGTGCTGGAGAAGCTGCCTGGTGAGGAGCTGTTGGCAGGTTGGGTGATGAGCTGCAGGAATGAGGGGAGACGGGGAAAAGGGATCAGGAAGTGATCCCTGGCTGTGAGAGGGGTGGGATATCCTCAAAACCTCTTCGGTCACAGAGGGCCACAATAATCTGTGTGTGACTGGCCCTGTTCCTGAGGCTCCTGAGCCTCTCCTGATTCTCACTGCAGGGCCTGGGAAAGGGCAGAGCTGGGATTGGGCCCAAGGAGAAGCTGACCTCTGTCCCTGGAACAGCTCTGCCACAGGGACGTGGGACAAAACTGGTGTGAATTCAACAAATCCAACACAATTCCTGCTCCTGTGGTGCCAGGGAGGGGTCCGAGCAGGGATCAATCCAAAGACTGCACTTGGCTTTTGTTTCAGCTTCTTCATTTCTTTTCCTTAATCTAAATAAACACATTTTTTTGGACCAGTGAGCCTCTGATTCAGTGCCCAGAGAATCTTATTTTAAAATCTTAAATACCTGGACTGTGGCAACATTTTAATTGAAACTAATTTTGAGCCAAGCAGAGCTTCAGCTCTGCCTCTTATTGGGGTCACAAGCTGGAATTCCTTGGTGCTGATAAAAACAACAAAAGGAAAATTCTCTGAAAAATTCCTGGTGGCCACAGCCTTCATTTCCAGCCCGTGCCTGATTTATTACCTCACACATCCCCATCAGGCAGTGCCAAGGGGCAATCCCTGCCACTGAAGTGATTAAAGAAAGGCTAAATGTTGTTTAGAGGAGTTCTGAGCACTTCCCTGTTTTCACCTTTCCCAAATTCCTGTTCCAAGCCGAGGTGCTGCTGGACACCTTTGGTCCTTGGAGCTGCAGCAGCCTCGGGGTGCTGGGGCTGGTTTGTGACATTCCCGAGCACTGCCAGAATTCCCTGAGATGGAGTTTTTCCTTGTGGAGCTGGAATTCTGCAGCACACGCAGCAGTAACATGAAATTGGGTTGAGGCATCACTGTAAAACTTAATCTCCCATCCAGAGGCTTGGGCTGCCATAAAGGAACGGTGCTGGAGGAGGGAGGCAAACACGGGAGCCCAGGGATGATTTAGTGGCCTGAACACACAAAGACATCAGCCCCAGTGAGCTGAAGCGAGCTCAGGAACACTAAGGCCATTACATTCCAATTGTTTGTGTGTTCTCCGCACAAACACAGCCCAAACACTTGTTTGGAAAAGATGTAAACGCCTCTGTGGGCTGGAGCGGCAGCGAGGCTGAGCAAGGATCTGAAACATCATTTCAGGATTTACAGGTGAGTGGTGCTCCCATCGCTCATCCAGACTGCCCCAAAGCCTGGGGAGGAGCAGGGGAACTAGGGTCCTGTGGGGTCTGGCAGCTGAACCAGGGAAGTCGGGCTCAGCTTCCCTCACAGACTCCCTGCATGGGCTGGCAGTGGGTGTTTAATCCCTGGCTGGGCTCTGATGAATTCCTGGAGAGGGATCCTGCTGGATTATCCCACCCAGCCGGGGCATTTCCCTGGGCACTCAGCCCCAGGAACGCCTTTCATGGACTCACGGGATGGTTTGGGTTGGAAGGGACCCTGAAGCCCACCCAGTGCTGTAGGCAGGGACAACTTCCACTGTCCCAGGGTGCCCCAAGCCCCTCCAGCCTGGGCTTTCCAAACTGAGCAAATTCCTCATTCAGCAGCTCAGAACCCTCAGCCTGGGACCTTTCCATGCAGAGTTTGTCCCTGTAATTTGTCCCTTTATCGTGGTTTGGTGCCCCCTTTAAAAAACCATCTTGGGCTCCTGAATTTGGGGAAGGTGTGGGGTCCATGGAGGGTCTCCCAGCAAGGAAGTCTAAAATAATTGAATTTTGGAGAGACTGAAACCTCTCCGTCCCCCCTATCCAAATCACCAACCCTCCTACCCTGGGTGAACATTCCCCAGGCTTTTGCTGGGAACACTGAAAGGAACTGGAGCTGTTGCTACAACCTGTAATGGAACTGGATTTAAGGAAAAAAATCCTTCTTTTTCCCAAATGGGGAGCTCTCATGAGGGGAGAGTCACCCTTGGAAGTAGAAATACTGCGTGCTAAAAATGGGGCACTTAAATTCCAGCTTTTGTTGGATTTAACTCAGGGTTTGTGCTGTTGTTTTAATGGAACAAGTGAGGTATAATAGGCATTTCAATAATATGGAATAGGATCCATGTTTTAGGGGTATTTTAATATTTATAGATTACATTTGTCTATTCAAATCCTCCTGCTTCATTGTTGGAGGATGAAGCATTTCCAGGCGAAGGGTTCTGACATTTCCAAAATGAAATTTCCACTTGGGGAAGGATTTCTGAATTTCTCTGTTCATTCTGATGTGGAAGGAAAATGAATTCCAAAAGGCTGAGGCTCCCAAAGGACAGGAATTGTGTTTTGTCCTTCCTTTTGTGCCTCTGCCCTTTTCCATAGGCTCTGGGGGAGATGTGGGCAAGGCTTGGAGGAGAACTTTGGGCGGATAACCCGGAGCTGTGGGAGATGTTTCCATTGATTTCTATGGGAAAGGGCAGCCTGGACACCTCTGGCTGCTCATTCCCACCTTCCAGTGAGGCTCCGGGTGTCCATCCCAGCTCTCGGCATCCCTGCCCAGCCAGGCTCGTTCCAGGATTCCAGCGACACTTCGGGCTGGGCGTGCAGAGGACAATGAGGACAGCGCCGACTTTTCCTGCTGCTGCTGGGATCGGGATGGGATCCGGACCTCTGGCTGCTGCCACAGAGCTCTGCCACCCTCAGCCGGGGAGCGGGGCTGGGCTGGCGCCCCGGGGCATCCTCCCCTTCCGAACCCCCTGCGGGAGCCGGGAGGGCGCGGTCGGGCTGGACCTGCCCAGGGGTCACCGCCTGCTCACCCTGCCCAGGGGTCACCGCCTGCTCACCCTGCCCAGGGGTCACCGCCTGCTCACCCTGCCCAGGGGTCACCGCCTGCTCACCCTGCCCAGGGGTCACCGCCTGCTCACCCTGCCCAGGGGTCACCGCCTGCTCACCCTGCCCAGGGGTCACCGCCTGCTCACCCTGCCCAGGGGTCACCGCCTGCTCACCCTGCCCAGGGGTCACCGCCTGCTCACCCTGCCCAGGGGTCACCGCCTGCTCACCCTGCCCAGGGGTCACCGCCTGCTCACCCTGCCCAGGGGTCACCGCCTGCTCACCCTGCCCAGGGGTCACCGCCTGCTCACCCTGCCCAGGGGTCACCGCCTGCTCACCCTGCCCAGGGGTCACCGCCTGCTCACCCTGCCCAGGGGTCACCGCCTGCTCACCCTGCCCAGGGGTCACCGCCTGCTCACCCTGCCCAGGGGTCACCGCCTGCTCACCCTGCCCAGGGGTCACCGCCTGCTCACCCTGCCCAGGGGTCACCGCCTGCTCACCCTGCCCAGGGGTCACCGCCTGCTCACCCTGCCCAGGGGTCACCTCCGGATCACCCTGTCCAGGGGTCACCTCCTGTTCCCCCTGCCCAGGGATCACCTCCTGCTCACACCAGGGCCAGGTTGGACCTATCTGACAGCCTGGAGGAGTTTGGGGTTTGGAGCACCGAGGAAGGGAAATCCTGCACCCCAAAATCAGAAGGAGTGCCATGGCCTTGGATCAGGGACTGCGACCTCATCCCTTGAGTGACCAGGGATTGGAGTTGGGTCCCCACAGAGCCCATTCCGACCTCACCCCTTGAGGGATCAGGGATTGGGGATGGGTCCCACAGAGCCCATTCCATGTCTGAACCCCATCCCAAAGGATCCCAGCTCCCTCAGGCCTCCTTTGCTTTGCTGCCCCTTCCAAAGAGCCCTCCCCCTGCCCCGCCCCATCCCTTTCCCTGCTCTCCTCATTCAGAACCAGAGCTGTCACCATCCCTGGGACACATTGATTCCTCTTCTGGATCTATTTATGTGGAAAAAATAACAGGAATGAGCTGGATGTGGGATGCAGTGATGGAGGTGTCTGGCCTGTAACTCAGGTTGCTCTGCTTTACAATTCCTCTGGAATAGATGGGATATCTGAATTTCAGTTTATTTCCATGGTTGGAATATCACATCTGCAGGAATTGCTCTCTGGATTCCACAAAACCCAGCTCAGGATTTCAGAAGGCAGCACTTTTTGTAAATCATACCTTTATCCTGATTCACCCCAGGCAAATTTTTTATTCCCTTTTTTCATAAGCACCAAAATGAATTAGTGAACCTGGGAGAAAACAGAAAATCCAGTGGAGCAGGGAATGGACGTGCTGTTTGCTGGGAATGGGAATAATAGGAATGGGCCCTGGCATTAAGGAGCTAATGGAGATCCCAGTCCTGCTGGAAGGGAGAGCTCATTTGTGTTTATCCATTTGCTTGGCGTTTTGTGGGATTTTGGAGCACTTTATATTCCTGGATTTCCTTTTGTATCCCAAAGCTTGGCAAGCAAATGAGAAACATGAAGGAAGGGAGAATAACTCAGTCATAGATTTGGGATTTCTGCTGTTCAGACTCCCAAAAAAGGTGCAGAAGGGGAAAACAATCCCTCTCTTTTCACACCCGAGGGCAGGAGCTGCTTGACGGCAATTTCTGTGTTTTTCCTTGAAAGAAAAAGGGACATTTCCTCATTTCTGAGCCCCCAAATCTGCTGCTTATTCTGGCTGTCTCCGAGTCACTTCAGTGTGCACCTGGATCCTCCTGGAGCTGCCAAACCTTTTCCTTCCCCTGCTCTGAGTTATTTCCCACCAATGAAAGCAACACAAGGAAGGTGTTACCCAGTTCTTTATCACAGCTGTTCCAGGAGTGCCTCGGGATTCAATCCCTGTTGTGTTCAGGGTTGGAGGAAAAGGTGCTGCACGGAGAGCTCCTGCTCCTGGGAATTGCCTTTTCCAGCCCCTGTGGCCCATCCTTACAAACGAGCTTTTGGATTAAACCAGGAGCAGTTGGACTCCTTCCTCGCAAGGGAGATTTTGGTTGGACATTGGGGAAAACTCTTTTGTGATGGGGCCAGTGAAATACTGGAATACATTGCCTGAGAAGGGAGGAGCAACCTGCACATCCCTGGAGTTGTGCAGGAGGGATTGGGGGAGCATCCCTCAGGAAGCAGCAAGTGGGATGAGCCTTTCCCTAGCAAAGCAAAGACCACTGAGGCCCCTCCCAACCAGGATTTTGTGTTATGTTTATGATTTTTGTGATAAACCAGTGGGGATGTTCTTTATGGGGATGGGATACCCAGGAGTGTCCTTTACTGTGGGAAGGGATATCCAGGGGTGTCCTTTATTGGGATGGGATATCCAAGGATGCCCTTTGTCCTTGACCCTGCCCCTCACTTCCCAACACCAGGCCAGACCTGGCTGAGCCAGGCTTACTGGAGCCATGTCCAGCCTTTCTCCATGGAGCAGAACATCACAAACTTCCCATTTTTGTGCTTACAATTTCTTCAGCAGATCCTTGTCTGTTCCCATGTCCTGCTTCCCGAAATTCAGTCTCCAGAGAAAATCTCAGTTTCAATCCCTGCACCCTCCTTGGATGTTTGTGGGCAAAGGCAAACCCACCAAGCAGCACAATTCCCATCTTCATATTTTTGCTAAAATAATCCCTCCTGCACTCTCTCCTTTGTGTTCCTCTACAGGGATGCTCCATAATCTGCTCCACCTCAGGAGGGGATTCATCCCCCAGTACTGCACTAATGATGATGGTGATGGTGATGATAATAATAACAATAATTCACACTCAAACACTGCAAGAAGAACCTTGTTGGTTTTCAAATGCCTGTCCCTGATCTTGGGGCAGAGAAATGAGGTTGCGGTAGAAATTCCCAGGTCAGATTTGATGTCAATTAATGAGCTGAGGGATCTGGAGATTGCTGAACATCTGGATTCAGCCATGGCCAAATGGTTAGTGAGGAAAAGGAATCCTCAAGGACTGGGAACCAGCAGACCTCAAATCAGCATGGCGTGGAAGGGACTGACCTTGCTTTTTGAATACCTTGGGAAAGCTTTGTGGCAGGGTCTGAGCAGAGAAGTGTGGAAAGAACAGCAGAGATCCTGTCATGGAATCAGGGAATGGTTTGGGTGGGAAGGGACCTCAAAGCCCACCCAGTCCCAGCCCCCTGCCATGGGCAGGGACACCTCCCACTGTCCCAGGCTGCTCCAAGCCCCAATTTCCAACCTGACCTTGGACACTGCCAGGGATCCAGGGGCAGCCACAGCTGCTCTGGGCACCCTGTACCAGGGCCTGCCCACCCTCCCAGGGAACAATTCCTTCCCAATATCCCATCCAGCCCTGCCCTTTGACAGTGGGAAGCCATTCCCTTCCATCCCTTGTCCCCAGTCCCTGTCCAGCTCTCCTGGAGCCCCTTTGGGCACTGGAAGGGGCTCTGAGCTCTCCCTGGAGCTTCTCCTCTCCAAGTGAGCACCCACAGCTCTCCCAGCCTTCCCCCCCTGCCCCACCAGAGCTGCTCCATCCTCTGATCACCTTGGGGCCTCCTGTGGCCTCTCTCCCACAGCCCCAAGTCCCTCCTGTTCTGAGGAGTCTGGAGCTGGGTTCAGGAGCCCAGATGGGATCCAGAGGGGCAGAGGGGCAGCACCACCTCTGAGCCTGCTGTCCACGGAATTCCATGGGGGAACAGAGCTGGCCATGCTCTGAGCAGATACTTTGGGACAAATCCACGTGTCCCAGACATCCACATGATCTGGGAGTGCCAGACAGACCTGGCTGTTTCCAGCCTCTCCTGGAAGCACTGAGCTGCTGGAAAACACATCCCTGCCTAAGCTATCGCCTTCCCTAGACTGAAATTCAGGAGTCAAAATCCAAATTTCAGCCCTGAGATGCAAAAAGGGGAGAAGTGATGTGGCCTCTGGTGGCTGAGTTCTCCAGACCCTGGCCCTGCTCTCCAAACCCCAATTCTGCTCTCTAGACCCCAATTCTGCTCTCCAGACCTCAGCCCTGCTCTCCAAACCCCAGCCCTGCTCTCCAGACCCTGGCTCTGCTCTCCTGCCTGCTTTGTTATCTCCAAAGTTTAATCCCCACCTCCCCTCCCTGTGCAGGAAGCAAGCACTGAATACTGAGAGCTGATCCCAAAAACCAGAGGGTGCGATGGGACAAAGCTGGGTTGAAAAGGGAAAAGCAGTTCCCTCAGGAAAGACTTAAATCCAGCTTTGCACTGATTGTAGCAGCCTCTGATCTTGGATAAATGAATGTATGGATCTCTCTCTATCTCAGCTCCATGTCAGGACTGGTTTGGGATTGGAGGATAGGGAGGAACTCTTTATCCAGAAAAAAAGTCTGGTTAAGGTCACCTTATCCAAGGTAATTGTCTGCTTTAGGGTAAGGGGATTTGTGCCTGAGGGGTGGAAATGGTGTGGGGATACTGAAAGACAGCAGTGGCTCAGGGACAGAAAGTCCCATTAAAATCAGCTGGAGATGGGATATGGCCACACTTTTTATGATTGTTTTAGCTTTTAATGAAAGGAGTTAAACAATGATAAATAAAAAGGGATCATCCCCTTCTCCTCAGCTTAGTGAGGAACAGCTCAGGAACTGTGCAAAGCATGCACTCAAACTCTGTTTTTCCTGGGACTCTGATGGCACAACCCAGGCCAGGTGGATGGGGTTTGGAGTTCCCTGGGACAATGGGAGGTGTCCCTGGGACAATGGGAGGTGTCCCTGTGCATGGCAGGGGTGCCACTGGGTGGCCTTTGGACCATCCTCTGAAGGGATTCCTGACTGGCAGTGAGCACAGACTCAGGTTTGGCTCCTGCACTGTGATCCCAAAGATGTCCAAATGATTCCCAGCCATTGAAAAAAGCAGATGACTCGTTATTATCTTTTAATTTCCCCTTTCCTTGTCACTGCTGATCCAGCTCAGCACGGAGTTGGTGTTTCTGGACTGAGCCTTTGTTGTCACTTCCTTGGAACAGCCACTCCTGAAATGCCTTCTTTGCTTTGACATTTCTCAGCTGCTTTCTGCATCTCCCAAGAACTTCATCAGCTCTCCTGGAGTTGTGTGGTCACAGAAAATATCCATAGCTTTCATTCCTTTATTCACATCTTCCTTGTGATCAAGGAGCTGAAAACCCTCTTTGTTTTGAGCAGAGCTGCTGGTGAAATGTTCCCTCCCACCCTTCTCTCACTGTGCAGTTCTGTCTTTTTGTTCAGAGTTATTTGGGTTTTGACTTCAGGATTTTTTTACAGCGACTGAAGAACACAGGAGGAGCTGGTGCCTTCCTGGAAAAATCCAAAGCTTATTTCCTATTTCCAAAGTTTCAGGTTCACTTGGGGTTCTTTGGTCTGTCCTGGCTTTGAACTCCACTCACTTCACAGACAAGTTTAATTTTAGATTCTTATGCTATACATGGGTTCCAAATCCCTGTTCCTTCTCCAGAAGGAAGATTCCAATGGGATCATAGAGAGCCCATCTGCATGTGGAGATATTTGGAACCACACCTTTGGATTGGGCTGTTGTACAAATGGACTGAGGCTCCCAAATTGAGTAGATTTCCATGGAATCACAGAATCCCAGGATGGTTTGTGTGAGAAGGGACCCCAAAGTCCACCCAGCACCACCCCCTGCCATGGGAAGGGACATTTTCCACTGGACCAGGATGCTCCAAACTCCATCCTGTCTCTCCCAGGGCCATCTGGTAAGGAGCAGATGTTCCTGTCCTAGCAGCCACGGTGCCAATCCATCAGAGATTGCTGTGTTGTGACAATTGTGACCATTTCTGGATGTCACTACGGTGCCCCCTCAGCTCCAGCTGGGAGCAGATCCTATCCCCCCTCCAAAGACCTCCAAATCCAGGCTGCTGAATTCCCATGGGAGCTGCTGCTGTCCCCAAGCCTGACTCCTGTGAGGCCCAGCAGAGCCCTGGGGACAGGCCTGTGCCACCCTGTGAGGATGGGCACGTCTGGGGGCCCTGGCACTGCTGTTCCACTGCAGATTCAGCCAAAGGCACCGTGTGGTGCCTATAAATTCCCATAGTTTCTATGGCTACAGGGCTGTGAACAGCAGAGAGGGAGAGCTCCAATCACCCCAACAGAAAAGCTCCGGGGTGATCCCTGGGATCCTGCACGGCTCCAAAGGCAATGGATGTGCTGGAGCAGGAGGTCTGACCAAGCTGCCTGGAGGCCTCAGGAGCAGCAAAGGCTCCAGGCAGCCCTGGCAGCTCAGGGCTCCTCGGGTCAGGCTGTACCTGGAGGGAATCGGGAGTGGAAATGCAGGAGCCTGCTTTGGGCTGCAGGGAGGGACCTGGGCCTGCTCTGGGGACAAGCTCAGTGTCCCCCCAGCCTGGCCCCGAACGTCAGCC
This sequence comes from Polioptila caerulea, assembly GCA_013397295.1. NCBI lineage: Eukaryota > Metazoa > Chordata > Aves > Passeriformes > Certhiidae > Polioptila > Polioptila caerulea. Next base: position 147,240 of record VYXF01001781.1, read on the forward strand.
CAGCACAGGGGACGTGGAAAAGGCTTCTCTTTACCGAGTGAAAAGGGAATAAAAAGCAAAGCTGGGATCCCCTGCCAGGAGAAGCTGAGCAGAGCCCACAGGTCTGAGACTCTGGGGATCAAAGTCCCTTTCCAGTCCCTTTCTTCTGCCTTCCCAATGTCAGGCCCTGTCCATGGCTGACAATGTGCAGACATTGAAACTGTCAGACAAAGGGAGCAGCCAGGCTCAGGCTTCTGATTCATCCTGACATTATAAATCCAAAGGTTGGAATTGCTGCTTCTCCCTGCCTGGAAAATCCTGGCTCTGAAATCTGTGGATTTTTTTCCCACTTGTTACATTTCCACTAGTAAGGAAGTACAATGGACTCTGCAAATATTGCTGCTTTTCTGTGCTCTCAGTCCCCAGGGGTGGATCTCAAATCCCCTGATCCTGGCTGGGCCCCCCAGGGATGGATCCCAAATTCCCTGATCCTGGCTAGGCCATTCCCAGCACTGTCTGTCCCCCATGGGAGCCAGCCTCAAGCCAAAGAAGGGACACTGGGGCTATGATGACCTTTCCTTATCTTTCCTACAAATATTCTGGGTGTGGAAAAGCAGTTTTTTGGCAAACAAGAATTGCATATGAAGCACCCTGGATCCTGTTCCCATTCCAGGGCCCCCTGACACTGAAGTGTCCCTGCCTGGGTGATGAATGGACTGGGGTGAGGCTGAGCTCAGGCTGGGCTCAGCCAATCCCCTCCTCTTAGCACAACTTAAATTCCAGCTTAAAACTGAGCTGCAGAACTGATTTTAGCAGTCTGAACATGAACCTCTGCTCTCAGAGAGCTGATCCTAAAGTCAGCAGAACCAGGCTCAGCTTTTTGCTGAGTTAGCAACAAAGTCCAGTTTTATTTCTAGGACTTTTTCAGGGAGAATTTGAAAAATGAGGCCCTGTTGGCCTCTACAGCGCCCTGGGGAGGCTCTGCTGCCCCTTGATGAGAGAAGCAGAGCTTTAAATCCCCTGCTCTGCCCAAGCTCCCACGTGGGCTCCCTCCAGCACCATTCCCCAGGGCAGAAACCCCAGCCCAGGGGCTGCTGCAGCTCAGGATCAGCAGCTGGGCTTTGGAGAACTCCGAAGGCAGGAGCCCATGGCTGAGCTGGTGGAAACACAGGGAATTAATAGAAAGGTGTTGAATTTTCAGGCAACGACCATAAGCCCTGATGAGAAATGCCAGAGGTTCCTTCGGAGGGATTTGCACCAGGAACTGGCAGCACTGCTGCCCATGTCACCGTTAAACCAAGGCTCCACTCCAAGGCTAAGCCAGAGCATCCAGATAAGCCAGGACTGTTCCCACCCCCTAGCACCAGGGTTGGAACCAGGAGGATCTTTAAAGTCCCTTCCAACCCAAATCAGCTGGGATTCCACGGGCTTATTTTTATATTCCCATTGTTGTATTTTATTTTATTTTTGGGTTGATTTCCTGCCCATTCCCTGAGTTGAGTCAGGGAATACCACAGAATCAGACCTTGGAGGAATGGGACCACTTCATGCAGATCTTTTTTAGCCAAGCTTAGGGATTTTCCCATTTTTCTTTCTCTCAATAATTCTCAATTCTCAATGTGTATTTTCCCTATTATGGGTTTAACTCTCTTGGTCTGTGGAAACAATTTGGGGTGGAGGGGGGAGAACAGGAATTTAAAAAATCCCAGGATGTGCAATAAAACCTTTGCCAACGATGGTTCCTTCCTTTGTCTCATCCTTCACCTGCCCCTGCCATGCTCCATTCCAGAGTCACTCTCTTAAACTTTCTGAGGCAAAGAACGAAAGAGAAAATTCCAATTCTTCTCCAAATACAAACCCTGAGCACAATAAAAGCCCAGCTGCATTTCCTCTCATCGACTGGGAGGCGTTTACTGTGAGCACTGAACAAATGTCTCTGCACACATCAATATTGGGATCAGGCTCAGAAATGTCGTCTCCATTTCATAACATAGGAAACGGAGACTTTTGGGAATGCTCAGCCTTTCATTCATCCCATCCCTGTGTTTATTTTGTTCTCTGCCTTCTCTGGGAAGAGGCTCCCAGGCTCCACTATTTTTAGTCCCAGAGCTCTGAGTTTTCTGCCAGGGAATTCGGACGGAGCCAGCAGGACCAACCCTGGCAGAGGCAGTTCCAGGGGGGATGGGAATTTGGGAGAGTCCAGGACACTTTCACTTGGAATAGTCCATGGAGGATCTGTCATGGTCTGGAACCTGTGAGCTGGGTTCTTCCTGACTCCTGGCTCTGGAAACCTTGGCCCAGCATCCCAAAGCAAGAGCTCACATTCACCTCCAACCAACAAAGGAAATGGAAGCTCTAAAATTTAAGAGGCTGAATTTGTGGTCAGGACATCAAAGAGGCACTTCAGGAGCTGCTCGAGCTCAAGCAGCTCCTCCCTTCAGAGCAGTTTCTCTTCAAGACCCCATTGCCTTTTTCCCATTCCATCCTGATTTCCTGAAGGTCTCCTTGCTCTCCAGCATCAATCCTGAAGAACCACTGCTGCAGGTGAAGTGGGGCTTGGGCACAGAATTTAAACACAAGGAACAAACTCTGTCACCCTCAGGGCTGTCCTGGGACACTCAGTCACTGGCAGAGCCCCAAAGTTCCCCAGATGGTTCAGACACACACTTTCACAGAATCCTGGAATGCTTTGGGTGGGAAAGGACCTCAAAACCCATCCAGTGCCACCCCTGCCATGGGCAGGGACACCTCCCACTGTCCCAGGCTGCTCCAAGCCCTGTCCAGCCTGACCTGGGACACTGCCAGGGATGCAGGGACAGCCACAGCTGCTCTGGGCACCCTGTGCCAGGGCCTGCCCACCCTCCCAGGGAAGGATTCCTGCCCAATATCCCATCCAGCCCTGCCCTCTGGCAGTGGGAGCCATTCCCTGTGTCCTATCCCTCCATCCCTTGTCCCCAGTCCCTCTCCAGCTCTCCTGGATCCCCTTTGGGCCCTGGAAGGGGTTCTGAGCTCTCCCTGGAGCTTCTCCTCCCCAGGTGAACAATCCCAGCTCTCCCAGCCTGCCTCCAGAGGGGCTCCAGCCTTGGAGCAGTTCGATGGCCTCCTTTGGAGTCACTCCAGCAGCTCTGTGTCCTTTTTGCCACAACTCTTCCGCAGACACCTGAGAAAAGCAGGCAGCACCATCCCCTTTTCAGAAACAACCCCCAATCCGGTGATTTAGGACCTGGATATATCCTGCTCTCCTAAATGCCCTCCACTAAAGTTACCACAGCCTTTTCCCCAGCCTTGTTCTGAAAGTGCCTGAAGCAGCTCCATGAAATTGCTGGGCTGCAGTGGAGGAGCCCTGCCTGAGCCTGGGCTTCAGTTCCAACCAGGCATCAGTGATGGACATGCTGGAGCAGAAAGGAAAAGCTCCCTGCTCCCTGCAGGAGCTGTCACCAGAAAGGAAGGAGCACATGATCCGTTTTGGGCACAAACCCATCTCCTAGGCCAAGAAAGAAAACAAATATGATAATTCATATTTCTTGCCTTGCCTCGAGAGGGAAGTGCCAGCTTTCATCTTCTCTCCCTCCTGCTTTTCCTGCTGTTTCTCTGCCCTCCTTTTCCGAGTTCCTGAGGAACTGGGAGCAGCCTCACAAGTCCCAACTGTGCTGTGTGCCAGGGGAACAGGGATGGCAGCAGTGACATGGGGCCAGCCAGGAGCTGCAGAGGCCTCATCAGGCCCCGAGCTGGGCAGGGACACCGGGGGTGACACCCAGGGCTGCCCTTCTCCCCACCAAGGCCCTGCTCGGCCTCCTCCCAGTTCCTCAGGGGCTCAGCTCAGCAATGAGAGCCAGAAAACAAAGACAAGATCCAGGTCCAGCCTTGGAGAGGGAGGATTTTCCACACCAGAAAACCCTGGAGAGCTCTAGATCCCACAGGACACGGCTCAGGCCTCCTCTCATCAGTTCAGGGGTCACAGGAGCATCCCCAGACACGGATTTATCACATATTTCTCATATCCAGAGAGGGACAATGACAACATTCCAAGGCTACATTACACTCCTCATCCACTTTATATTCCTTACAAAAAGAATGGATTCAATGACCAACAAACAACACTGAAAGCTTGATATTAATTTATCATCTCTGATATCCAGGGATGCTTAAAGCTGGCAGAAAAAGAACTTTTAGGAATTGAGGAGGAGCCTTCCTGAGCAATTGCTGCAGTTGGAGCTCACCTCTTCAGGTGGCACTGGGAGTTGAGCTCTATTTTTATGAAAGCTTCAAGACTCCAAGGCATGTGATGAGATTCAGCTTCCAGCTCAGTAACTTCAGCACTGCTGATAAAACTTAAAAATAACACCTCCCCTCCAGCTCCCAACTCCCCAAATGAGTTACAAAGGAGAATCTGACAAATTTTCCATTTAAAAGGCAGATGCTTCCAAAGGAAAGCTCCAGATCTTGGAGAAAGTGGCTCTGAAGTTTTGGGGGATGCAGAACTTCCCAGGTGGCTCTCAGGAAGAGGATTTCAGGCTCTTTCCCTCAGCAGCAGAGGAGCAAAATTTTTCCAGGCATCAGGGCTGGTGGAGAGCGATGATCTTGGGAAGGACTTGTGTGATGGAGGCAGAGCTGAATGAAGAGTTCTGGATGTTTGGACTCAACAGCACTGCTGGAAAGGGATTTTATTTCATCACTGATTCCTTTAGATTGGCCAGGCCTTTCCCCACACCTGGGGCTTCAACAGCTCTTCCCATTGTTGGAGAATGGAGTCAAAATAACCAGATCTTTAGAAGGGAAGCTGAGAGATTCCGGGTCCAGCTCTTCAATACATCAGAAAGCTGGGAGGGGTCCTGGAGGTACCACAGAATCCCAGCTGGTTTAGGATGGAAAGGACTTTAAAGCCCATTCAGTGCCATCCTTTTATCCAAGCAAAATGACAATATTATTAATAATACTATAATTAATATCTGCTTGCTAATGAGAAATAAATGTTCCAGTGCAATCCCAAGCAATCCTCCCGATTGATGGGTTATTGATGCCTCTCATTATTGATGTCCCTTGGTTTTGCTGTTGATTTTTTTATCATGTGAAGAACATTTCAGGAATGTTTTTTCATTTTCACATGAGCCTCTTTTAGGGGTTTTTTTTGGGTTTTTTTTTTTTTTTTTGTTAAGCTGAAAGCAAATTCCACCTCCCACTTCCAGCACTGAGTCCTGGCTTTCTGAGCTGCACAAACCTTTCAAGAATTTTCAGGATCTGACGTTGCCTCCAGACACAGCCTCAGCTCAAAAATCCCATTGTCCTGGCTGGGAGGAAAACCTTGGAAATCCATGGGATCTGAAGGAGCTGGGCAGGTTTAACAAACCCTGAGCTCTTAACATTGAACCCTCCTAGAGGGAATGCAGCAGGGAGGGGAGCTGGGAAGTGCCAGCTGGGAGAGCGGCACCCTGAGGCTGCGAGAGGGAGAGGGCACGGCTGAGCCTCCTTTCTTTGTCATTATCCAAAGGGAATGGCCTGGCACCAAGTGCCTCCCAAAGGGAATGGCCTGGCACCAAGTGCCTCCCAAAGGGAATGGCCTGGCACCAACTGCTTCCCAAAGGGAATGGCCTGGCCCAGCTGCTTCCCAAAGGGAATGGCCTGGCACCAAGTGCTTCCCAAAGGGAATGGCCTGGCACCAACTGCTTCCCAAAGGGAATGGCCTGGCACCAAGTGCTTCCCAAAGGGAATGGCCTGGCACCAACTGCCTCCCAAAGGGAATGGCCTGGCACAGCTGCTCCAGCAGCTCTGGAGCAGCCTCAAGCCCCTGTGCTGGAAAACTCTGCTCCTGCAGCTGCTGGGGGTGAGCAGGGGCTGAGCTCTGCCCCTTTCCATCCCTGCCGTGCCATGGAGCCCCCCACTGATGGAATAACCCCTTCCCAAAACCCGGCTCAACAGGGGTGCAATAACTCGTTCCCAAAATCCAGCTCATGTCTGCGCTCGCAGCCTGGGGATCCTTCCTGGATGAAGTGTCCACAGCCTCATCCCTGGGAATTGGGCTGCTCCCATTTTACCTCCTGGCCATGGCCTTTTCGCACTTGTCCACATCCTTTACCTGACAGATCCATGGCTGTGATTGCCACTGGAGACAAGAGGATGTGGCACCTGCTCCCAACAATTCTCCCACCTTGTTTGTGATCACTGAGCTCATCTCTGCTTCCCCGCTGGGAAAGGGGAAAAACAAGGAGCCGAATCTGCTCGGTGTATCCGTGCAAACAGAGCATCAGCTGGGGCACACCCCGCAGGCAGGGAGGAGCAGGAATTCCCGGCCATGGAAGGCTCTCGGTCAGTGCCGGGGGGGCGAGGAGGGAGCAGAGACTGCAACTGTCAGTGGAGAGGGGTTGGTGCCACTCTGCTCCCCTTGCAGTGCAGCTCCTTCCCCATTGCCACTCACACTTCCAGCTCAAAACTAGCAGAGTCCCTGTCCCTGGCAGAGAGGTGCCATCCTCGGGAGCTGCATTCACTCAGCTCCATAGCCTCTCCCTGTGGGAATGTCACCTGAGCTGGAGGATCCTCTGGAGAGGCTCAGGACTCACTGCCTGGGCCCAGAGGAACCTCGGGAGTTTGATCTTTCCCATCCTTTCCCAGCTCCAAGGACTCTCCCCTCTGCTCCCATTCCTGCTTTCTTAAAGGTGAAAAGGACCTAAATATTCCCATAAGAGAGAAGCTCCACAACCTATCCCTAACAGGGAAGCTCCACCTGCAGGTTCAGTGTTTGAACCCCTACTCCTCCTTCCAGAAGAAGCTGAAATGCCACCAGAACTCTGAGGAGTTCCCATTCCAGGGGTTTCTCCTTGTCATGGCATCAGCTCTCCCATCGCAGGTCATGCCATGTGTGCTCCCTTCTTCCCCATCCCACACTGCCCTGCCTGGCACTGAGGCCCTTTCCTGGCAGTCAGGGGCTGGGATGTCCCTGGAAGCTGGGATGTCCCGGGAAGCTGGGATGTCACTGGGAACTGGGATGTCTCAGGAGCTGGGATGTCTCAGGAGCTGGGATGTCTCTGGAAACGGGACATCCCTGGAACCGAGATGTCTCAGGAGACGGGATTTCTCTGGGAGCTGGGATGGCTCTGGAACCGTGATGTCCCTGCAGCCAGGATGTTTCAGGAGCTCGGATGTTCCTGGGAGCAGGGATGGCAGCAGGCTGGAGGCAGAAAGCTCCTGCCAGCTGCAATCACAGAGCAGTGACAAATGAGGGCTGAAGCTTTGCTGGGAGCGAGGTCGGCTCCTGGCACTGCTGCCCCGCGCTGGTGCTGCCAGCAGAGCAGGGGAGGCAGGGGAGCACCTCGAGGTGTCACACAAGGAGCTCCTCGGCCAGGCTGCAGGAGACAAACACCGGCCAAGGAGAGTGAAAAGGAGGCACTGGGTTCTGCTGAAGGTTAATTAACCCGGGAGGTCATCAGCACCTGGCTGAGCTCTCCGCACCAGCTCATTACGAGCTTTCTGACAAATTGATTTCTTTTTGTGCTCTCTGTCTTCCCACAATGTGAGAAAGGCTCCTGTCTGGGGTGGGAGCTGTGCTGGGAGCTGTGTCCAGCCCTGGCACTGCTCTGTCCGAGGTTGGGTCTGTGCTGGGAGCTGTGTCCAGCCCTGGCACTGCCCAGAGAGTCCTGGAAGGTCACGGGAGGACGGCGGGATGGGGGGCAAGGCTGAGCAGCAGCGCTGGGGACAAAGGGCTCTGTAAAATCCCAGTGAATGAGCTCTTTGTTAGCAGCTCTAATTGTTGATGAAGAGCAGAGGGGGGACTCCAGCCAGACAAATGCACTTCCATGGTCCCGAGTCTTTCCCAGTGTCTTCCTGCAGCATTTCCCTACTCCGGCTCTCAGCCTGGGGACAGCAGGAGGAGCAGGGAACCGGGATCAGCCTGAGCTGGGCTCATCCTCTCCTCCCCTCAGGACTCAATTGTCCCCTGTCTTTCTTCCTTTCTTTGCTGAAGCTCTGTTGCCCCCCTGGTGTCTCTCAGGTGGATCCTGCCTATGGCATTGCTATTCCCATTCCCGGTGCAGCCCAGGTCCCATGGTTTCCCAGGCAGGAGGCCAGATCGCTGTTTTATGTCTTGTTTTTTGAGGGCTTTTTTCCCTTTCATCTCTGTAATTAAAGCCCGCAGCTGCCACAGCTCCAGGAGCAACAGGAGGAGCAGCATCCAAGCACACCCCCCGCATTCCCACCTCCCTCCCCTGCCCTGCCTCCCGTTGTTGATGCTCTCAGGTGCCACACTCCAGCTGGGTGGTGGGATTTGTGAGGGAAACACCAGACCTGGTGCTGGGCTCAGCCGATTCCCAGGAATTCGCTGGTGTGGCGCAGACGCCGCGGAGCCCAGGGACGAGGGCTGAAGGCAGGGAAATGTTTCATTTCTGCTCTGATGAGCTCATTGGTGCCAGGATGTGCCATTGCTCCAGCAGCACAAACCCCATCCTTCCCAGACCTCAGCAGTAGCCACATATCAACAGCACAGCAAAGGAAGAGGTGATGGAGGAGAGGAGCTGGAATTGCACTGACAAGGAGGCAACGATTTAATGGAATTGGCTCCTGTGGTTTGGAGCCCTTCAGCTGCTACTGGGCCAGATGAGATCACTCATTCTGCTCTCCCACTTCTTCTTAATGAACTCTGTGCTAATCAGTGCAGTGAGGGGAAGGCATCATCACTTCTGCATGGAGCAGGAATCCAGCAGGTTCGCTCCAGGCAGGAGTGACAGCCACTGCTCCAGCTCAGGAAACACAGGGAAACTTCAGCTCTTCCCAGGAAAGCAGCAGGGCCATGGACACACAGTAATTCCACTCTCATTTTGTGATAGATCTGTTCCCTTGTGATAGATCTTGAATCCCTTGAACCAGGCATTCATCTTCCAGCTGGAGGAATGCCAGGCAAGGTTGGGATCCATGGCCCCAAATGCCAGTCAGGGAGGGGATCCAGGGCTCCATGGCCCAGATAATGTGGGAATGGAGATGGACACAGGGAACAGGAGCTGTGATGCTGCTGAGCATGGCCAGGGCCAGGAAGATGGTTCAAGGTTGGGAAACCTCTGCCATAGAGCCAGGCTAGGAGAGCTGGGATTGTTCACCTGGAGAGGAAAAGCTCCAGGGAGAGCTCAGAGCCCCTGCCAGGGCACAAAGGGGATCCAGAAGAGCTGGACAAGGACTGGGGACAAGGGCTGGAGGGACAGGACACAGGGAATGCCTCCCACTGCCAGAGGGCAGGGCTGGATGGGATATTGGGAAGGGATTGTTCCCTGGGAGGGGGGGCAGGCCCTGGCACAGGGTGCCCAGAGCCGCTGTGGCTGCCCCTGCATCCCTGGCAGTGTCCAAGGCCAGGTTGGACAGGCCTTGGAGCAGCCTGGGACAGTGGGAGGTGTCCCTGCCCATGGCAGGGGTGGCACTGGGTGAACCTTAAGGTCCCTTCCCACCCAAACCACTCCAGGATTCCATGTTCTCTCCTTGAATCCTCTGGGTGCTGAGCCAAGGAAAGCTGAGCAGGATCCACCTTTTCCAGGGGTTCCCCCACCAGCAGCTCATGAGAGATTCCTGCCCTTCAGAGGAATTTCAGAGTCTGGGGGTTTCTGCCCTCCACATCTCAGGGAGCACAAACTCTGCCCCGGGCTGTGCTCTCAGAGCTCTGAGTGTGTTTGAGAATCATTTGAATGTCCTGCAAATGTGGACAGGGAGAAGGGAACAGCATTCCCTGGAGTGAGCCGAGGGGGCAGCAAGGAAGGGGGGGTGATGGAGATATGTGGCTGGAGAAGAGCTTTAGCATGGCTCTGTTAAGTGCCTGAACATTGTTGCAGTTCTAATTGTCCTTCCCCTGCCTGCATTCCGATTTCTCCAGAACTGAATGATACAGGTGAAGTTTTACAGGTCTCTGTGTCACTGAGGGGTCTCAGGGGAAATGTCCAAGGAGGGGAGCTCCTCTCCCAGGAAAGATCTTTCCTGACCATCGGGGGGGTGCAGGAGCCCCATCCTCAGCAAGGACCCCAAAAGCATCAACATTTTTGGTGATAAATCAGCCACACCAAACCATCTCCATTTTCAGATGCACCATTTTTCTATTTTATACATATTTTTAAGAAGAAAACACATTTTTATCAAAGGAGAAACCAGTTCTGGTAAAGACCTTCACACCCCCTGCCCATCGCCCTCAATTAGCTTGGAATCAGCCTTAAAACTTTTAAACATTTTGGAATTTCTTGCCTCCAACCAGCTCCAACCCTTTTGATCCCGACTCCTTTGGTGTGGAAGTGCCACCACCCAAATAAGTTCCTTCTCCTGTGTCCCTTGGCCCCCTGCTGATCCTCCTTCTATCCCTTTATCACCACGTGGCTCTGGAGCTGTCACAGGGACACGCCAGGGAATGTATCCCAAGGCAGACAAATGGATTTGTGTCCTCCTGGAGTAGTTCAGGGAGCAGGAAGGGGATGAGGAGCTCAGCTGCTGGAGGCAAGTTTGGTGCTTTTTCTTCCTGCAGAGCCGTTGCTGCAATTCTGCCTGGTGTGATGTAAATTCGTGCTGGTACTGAGGGGGCTGGCTCAGGTCCTGCAACTTTATTTACAGAAATGATCAGACTTCAACCTCGGGGTTTCCTCTGGGGCAGGGAAAAAAGAACTGGGTGTTGCTATGAAGGAAGAAAGGAGCTGAGCAGGAACTCAGAGAGTTCCTAGGATGGCATTCTGGGGTTGGAAAATGGGGTTAATTGAGAAACAAGGCTTGGTAAAGCTATGCCTTTGACCTTTGGCTGAGGCTGGGCTTGGATCTCCTCCTTTCCTGGGAACAGGATGTGTTGGAAGGAAATATTTCTACTTTTTAGCAAAAACCCTCCAGAAATAAATAAAATAATCAGTAAATTGGAGAGGTTTTATTCCAGCCTTCAAGAAGCCGGAGTGTTGAAATTTTCTGCTTCAAACCAGTTAAGGTGTTTCTTGATTAAAATTCTGTTTCCTTTTCAGCACAAAAGTTCTGAATTTCTAAATCCTCTCGTTGTAAAGGCAGCTCCACTGTGCTCCCTCTTAGGGTTTTTGGTGCAAAGAATCCCAGAATCCCAGACATGTTTGGGTTGGTAGGGAATTTAAAGATCATCTGGTTCCATCCCCTGGCAGGGACCCCTCCCCCTGTCCCAGGCTGCTCCAAGCCTCAATGTCCAACCTGGTCTTGGACACTTCCAGGGATCCAGGGGCAGCCCCAGCTGCTCTGGGCACCCTGTGCCAGGGCCTGCCCACCCTCCCAGTCAGGAATTCCTTACCAACACCCATCTTAAAGTTCCTCTCTCAGTCTGAACCCATTCCCCTCTCCTGTCCCTCCAGTTCCCAATGCAGATTCCATTTCCAGTTCCCTGTAACCCCTCCAGACATTGGAATTTTGCCATGAAGACCCCACACAACTTCTCCAGGCTGAGCAGGCCCAACCTTCTCAGCCTGAGTTCTGCTCTTTAAGCAGCATCGTTCCAAACCAATTTAATTGGATGTTAATGAGCAAATGGATTGTGCCAAGTAACGGGTGCTGAGCCCTGCATGTGTCAGCTGCCATTTCCAGATACTCCTTGGGATCTTCAAAAGCCCCATCAGACCCCGGGGTGGGAATTTCAGACTGGGTTTGTTCAGCTGTGGGACCTGACCAGGCAAAGGTCCCGACCCTGGAGCCCAAGGACAGGTAACAGATGACCAGCAAGGGAATCACATGGAGTGGTGCCAGCAGAATTCAGGCTGGATTTTGGGAAAATTTCTTCACTGGGAGAGTGGTTAAACCCTGAGTAGGCTGCCCAGGGAGTCCCCAACCCCTGGAAGTGTCCAAAACTCAACAGATGTGGCGCTTCATGATGTGGTTTGGTGGGAATAGTGGGATTCAGTCCAACGTTGGACTTCATTAACTTGAAGGTTTTTCCAGCCTTAATGATTCCATGATTCTTCTCAGCCTTAACACACAGGATCTTTTATCCACTGAAATCTGTTCTCCTCCACTCTTATTTCCCCCAAATTCCCCTTTCTCCCCACTCACTCATCCTTCCCTGGCCTCTCCTTCCAGACCGACTCCAGATCTCCTACAGGGACCTGCACCTTCCTGAGGAACAGAGAAGGAATAACAGCTGGGATTTGGTCTCCACTGGGCGAAAGAGCTGGAATAGGTCCAAGGAGCATCCCAGGAACCCAGTGCTGTCCCAGAGCATCAATTCTCTCTCAGTCAAGGATTCTCTGAGCAAAGAGCTCTGTGTGCAGGAACAACTTCACAACATCAAAATCCAGTTAAAGGATGGGAAGGAGAAAATAAAACCTTAGCCAGACACAGACTTTAACTCGGTGCTGTCTTCATGCCCATTCTCCTCACACATATCCACAGATCTTAATTTACTGCCACTAAAAGCCTCTTAGGAAAAGGAAAATTCCTTCCTGGCTCTTTGTCTGTTTGTGATAAGGCCATGAGTGTCTACATTAGCAAAATCCAAAAAAAGAAATGTTTTAACATTATTTTAATTAAAATGTGATCATACAATTGTTTAAGGAGATAAAAATTGTTCTCATTCATTTTAATTAGGCTTCATTTTTGCATGCGTGGAGCATCTCCTCCTGTGCTGGGGCTCTGGAACATTCCTGACTCGTCATGCCTCTCCCATCCTCTCATCCCATCCAGCCCCTTATCCCTGACCCTGCCAAAGAGCCTGGGATGAGAATATGGGAAATGGGCAAAGCAGCCTAAAAAGAGAGGAGAATTTCTGTGCCTTGGAGAGTCAGAGCTCTCAGTGTTTTTGGAACATGTCCCTGCCCATGGCAGGGGGTGGAACAAAATCATCAGCAAGGTCCCTTCCAACCCAAACCATTCTGGGATTCCATGAAAAAGAAGAAACTGGGAGCTCCATGTCTGGGCATGAAGGATTTGGGTGTTGCTGTGAAGGAGCAAAGGAGCTGAGCAGCTCCAAAGGGTTCCTAGGATGGCACTTTGGGGGCTGGAAAAATTACTTTAATTCATAAACAAGGCTGAGAGAGCTGAGATAGATGAGAGAGGAGAGGGAGCTGAGGGAGTGAGGGAGATGAGAGGATGAGGGAGATGAGGGAGAGGAGGGAGTGGGGGAGATGAGGGAGTGAGGGAGATGAGGGGATGAGGGAGCTGAGAATGCTGAGAGAGCTGTGGGAGCTGTGGGAGCTGAAGGAGCTGAGGGAGCTGGGGGAGCTGAGAGCTGTCAGCTCTGCTGTCTGCTGCCATCACAATCTGTTCCTGCTTCACAGCAAGCAGAGCAGCAAAAGGGAAGGGTTTGCCAAGCTGGACAGCGCAGCCAGGCAGTGTGAGGAGAAAAACTGTGAATATCCACAGTCCCTGTGCTGACTGGGGCACTGAGAAGGAGCAGGGAAGGAACAGGACTGGGGACATATGTGGTGGGAAGGGTTTTTTTAATGCAAACACTGTTCAAGGAGGGAACAAGGGATGCTCACGTCCTCAGCCAGCTTTGTGCCAGCTCAAGGATATGGATCAGCCTGTGGGCTCTGGGATCAGCCTGTGCCTCGGGGATTTGGCCAAGAGCATCACAGAGAGGCCACAGGATGGATCTGCTTTATCACAGAGCTTGTGCCTGGAGGATATTCCTTGTGCTGGGATTGAGGTTGATGCACTGTGGATGATAAAAAAGCAATTTCCAAAAAGCTCAACCTGCCCAGGTGCAATGTGGGGAGCCTAGGCTGGGCTCCAGTCTAGGACAGTTCTTAACTGGGAGCTCAACATCTGATTTCAGGTGGTGGGGACGGTGCAAGGGCAGGGTCTCCAGTCCAAACACTCCCATTATTCCAAGGTCCCCCACACTGGAAGGTACCAAGGGCACGAAAGCTTTTGCAAACCTGGCATCTCCTCCAAAATTCCTGCTCCTGAGCTGAGCCCTTCTAGGCTGGAATCTCTCAGAGTCCACTCCAGCTGCAGAGCATGGCTCCAGCAGCAGCCACAGCCCCACTGGGGTGCCCTGGCCAAGGCAGGACCATCTCCCCTAACAAATCACCCCAATGTTAGCTCTAATTTGACACAGAGGTAATAACCCCCATCCCTGTGCTGGTGGCTGATTTTGTAGCTCCCATTCCCAGGGATCCATTAGAGGCATTGCAGGAGACAATGAAGCCATAATTCCTCCTCCAGGTGCTGTCCTCCCCTGACATTCTCATTTCCTTCTGCTCCCCTCACCTCCTGATGGGCTTTGCTGATATCAGAAGACAGGCAGAACTGCAAACTCCCTCTCCCACACTGATTTAATTTCTCAAATTGTTCTCCCCATTGCAAATATTTTCTGCTTTGTAACAGCTGAGGTTTGAAAACAATGCTGTGTGCACAGATACAGAGCCCTTCTCTTGTTTGCTTTGATTCCTCTGGAGAAAATAGAACTGATCCATTTATTCATTGCATATAAATTCACCAACTGCTTGACTCTTCTTTTTTTAATCATTGTGGCACAAACAACCCACAGTTTAATTTTTACAAGTTTCCTCATTACTCAGACCTGCTAACCAGGACATGTGAGCAGCAAGGTGCTCTTCATTTGTTTACTGATCGTTCATTTTCCCTAGAATTCCTCATCCATCTCTTGGCATCATTTCTGCTTCTCAATGTGATGAGTCAAACATTTCTTTAACACGAGAAGGTCAGAAAATTAGTGGTGAATAATTACAATTCAATTGAATTGTCTTTATTTTCCAAAGTAACTTTGTTCTGTAGCCAGAGTCTTTACAGAGCTTCTCTTTCCACGAGAAGCAGCTGCTCCCTTGGGACAGAGATTTATTCCAATTTATTCCCTGCTCAGGGTGGAGGGGTAACCCTTGGTAGGGATGTCCCTCCCCACCCCATACCTTCAGGGAATTCCAAAATGGTTTGGGTGGTCAAACCCCAAAGCCCACCCAGTGCCACCCCTGCCATGGGCAGGGACCCCTCCCACTGTCCCAGGCTGCTCCAAGCCCTGTCCAGCCTGGCCTTGGACACTGCCAGGGATGCAGGGGCAGCCACAGCGGCTCTGGGCATCCTGTGCCAGGGCCTGCCCACCCTCCCCAGGAAGGATTTATCCCTAATGTCTATTCCCATATCCTCCTTCCCTCCCAAAGCACGGAGCAGTGCTGCTGTACCTCATTCCCTCTTGGGATCCCAAGGAGATCCTAATCCCCAGCCCTGCCAATAGATACAGAAATCTCCGTTTTTCCTCCTCCTCGTGGGAACAGACCCCGATCCACCGCAGCAGGAATGGCTGCGAAACAGGAATTGCTTCTGCGAGGTGCTGAGGGGTTTTACAGGTCCATTTTCACTCCCTGACGAGGTGAGAACAGGACCCTTCCAACCTCTGATCAAAGAGCTGCCAGGGAAGGAGCTGCTCCCTGCCTGAGGAGAGGCCCCAGGTAGGATACCCCCGCCAGGACTCACAAAAGCCTCAATTCGGGTCCCTGCCCTGCCCAGCACATCTTTAACAAACACCTCCAGCGCTGCTCACGCCGTGTCTCGGCCTTTGCAGGGTAAATCTGCAGCAACCTTCCCACAAGTTAATCCAAATCCTCAAAACTTCACCGATAAAACTTCATTCTCTTTTTTTTTTAANGTTTCCCTCAGAATGCTCCTTCCCTGAGGATGGTCCCTGAGCTGTGACAGGCAGTGCCTCTCCCGAGGGGTGAGGGATCATTCACCTGGACCGAGATGGATCCGTGGGATCAGCCAGGGGCTCTCCTCACCAGGATGAGGAGGGAAAACCCTGCCAGCCTTTAAAGCGAAGGGATTGGAAGTGAGGCCACCCCTGTGCCGGGAAATCCCTGTGGCCCCCGAGAGCAGCTGTGACTCTGACCATTGGCCCCGAGTGCCCTCCTGAGTGACTTCCCAAGCAAGAAAAGAGAAGGAGTTTGTTGAAGCTGCATCCTTGGAAGTGCCCAAAGCCAGGCTGGAGGTGGCTCTGGACGGCCTGGCATACTGGCAGGTGTCCCTGCCCAAGACACTGGATGGGCTTTGAAGTCCCTCCCAACCCAAACCAGTCTGGGATTTTATGATTCCACAATAATTTTGTGATTTCTGGAGGCAAAAGGGGAATAAAATCGTCTCTTCTCTTTTTCCATGAACCTTGTGCATGCAAAGTAAGGCGGCAGCCTTTGAGCTCCCGTGGGCTGCACTGGCAACAGGGAGGGGCGGGAGGAGCTTTACCTGTCACACAGGATGTGGGGGCTTTTGGGATGGACTTGGGGACATTTGGGGTGCAGTTTGGTTGGCTAAGCCAAAGGCAGCGATTCCCGTCCCCCCCGTCATGGACCCATCCGGATCCTGTTCTACCCGTGCTGTTTGAGCCAGGGATCAGCACAAGCCCGAGGGGACACCGCGAGCCCATTCCTGAAAAAGGAAAATACCCCTGGAGATCTGCACCTGAGAGCAGCCCCTGAAACCTCAACCCTCCCCCACAGCGCAGTCGCTGATTTCCCTTTTTCCTCCGGCAGCAGCCCCGGAGCAGCAGAGCAGCGCTTGTGGCCCGGGAGGTGCCAGCTCGCTGTGCTTCCGAACCCCCCGGGTGTCACTTCCCAGG
>VYXF01001781.1:174265-225365 GCA_013397295.1 Polioptila caerulea
GGGACCCTTCCCGTGGGTGCTGAGGGATTGCAGGGAGCCGGGGCTGCTCTGGCAGCCCTCTGCACCCACCTGGGGCTCTCCTGGCTGGAATTTGGGGCTGCCAATCCTGCCCAGGGGCCAGGCACGGCACCTCCTCTGCTGAGCCCATCCTGGCACCAACACCGAGATTCGCCCTTCACAGCAGCATCCATCTCCCAGCACATCCCAGCACATTCCCAGCCCATCCCCAGCACATCCCCAACACATTCCCAGCACATTCTCAGCACATCCCCAGCACATCCCAGCCCATCCCCAGCCCATTCCCAGCACATCCCAGCACAGCCCCAGCTCCGGGCCCAGCTCCATCTGGGAGTTTGCTCCTCATTATTCTCTTTGGAAGGCCCCGATCTGTAACTGATAGTGCAGATTTTTGCACTGATTCCAATTTATGACAAGTAAACCCAGCAAAGCAGATTCCAACTAGCTCTGCATATTAAACCTTTCCCCTTGGAAGGAAGTGTTTGTGGGAAAGAAAAGATAATAAAAATCACTTAATTTGTTGCTCCAAACCAGTGTTGCTGAACAAATATTTCCATTAAAGTGGAACCCCTGACCTGGGCACTAGGAGCTCACTGTGTTCGTGGCTCTGTGCTCGTCTGCTGTCATTTCCCTCTCTGGTTGTGTGGACTCACCAGATTCCCAAATCCATGGAAATACAGATGTGACTGCACTGAAGGGACAGACGCAGAAAGCTGGAGACTTCTACATTTGCAAGGACAGAAATGAGGCTGGGGGAGATGTGAAATTTTATTTTCATCCTCCCATGTAGGAGCTTTCCTGTAAATCCAACCAAACCTGGACTTGCCTGGGGGATTGTGTGGCAACTCAAACCATTCCTGAGCATCCCTCAAACATTTTTTTTACTTTCTCATTGCATTTTGCATCTTCCCCACTCAAAAAAATTTCAGTCTCATTTTGGAGGGGATTGCAGAAGGTTGTCAATTTGGTTTTCTTTCCAGCTTCTATAAACCTCATCCTGGGATTCAATCATGGTGCTCTCCCAGGGTACAGGTCACATTCTGCAAAATCCCTCAGCCAGCCAAAACATCCACTGCTCCGGGATTCTTGTGGAAGGGAAGGAAAGATCCTGGGAGGTGCTGGGCAGAGCCCAGGAGCCACCAAGGTATTTCCAGCTCATTTTCCTCATTCTGCTGGAAATATTAAGGTGGATAAATAATTCATGCCCTGGGTCTGATGTTCAGCTCACTCCTGGCTGAGCACTAATGACCCCCCTGGCTCCCATCTGCAGCAGTTTCCCTTTCCCACTTAATTAACTGGGAAACTGAGGCAGGGCTGGCAGCAAGCGCTGCAGGTGGGGCTGAGCAGCTCCCGGATGTTTAGAGAGGCTTTTAGCAAATAATTCCTCGCTAATGGTGCTTATTTATTTCTTGAACTCATGGAATTCTGGAATATCTTGAGCTGGAAGGGACCCAGAGGATCATCCAGTCCCACCCCTGGCCCTGCACAGACCCCCCAACAATCCCATCCTGGGCATCCCTGGAGCAGTGTCCAAACACTCCTGGAGCTCTGGCAGCCTCGGGGCCGGGACCATTCCCTGGGGAGCCTGGGCAGTGCCCAGCACCCTCTGGGGGAAGAACCTTTCCCTGATCTCCAACCAAACACTCTCTGGCCCATTTGCAGCCGTTCCCTGGGTCCTGTCCCTCTCCCAGGGAGCAGAGATCAGAGCTGCCCCTGGGGAGGAGCTGCAGCCCCGCTGAGCTCTGCCCTCAGCCCCCTCTGCTCCAGCTGAACGAGCCAAGTGCTGTCAGCTGCTCCTCCTGTGGTCCCTCCAGACCCTTCCCCATCCTTATGTCACTCCTTTGGACACTTCCAACGACTTTGGATCTCACTCTGTGGCACTGCAGTGTCAGAAATGCAGCAGCCAGGGCAGAGCTTCACATCTCAGGTGCCCTGGAGAACCCTCCTGTCCCTTCTTTCTCCACGTGCACCAAACCCAGGCCCCCTGAACACAAAACCTCCTGGCAGTCACTGGTGTCTTCTGGCTTAAAGAGAAGAATTAAAATGTTTTGGGCTGAGGAATCCCTTTAGCTCTTTTGGGGTGAAAGATCCCTTTAGCTCTTCCTGCTGGCCCTGGTGCTGCTGGATATTCCCAGCCCTATCCAGGCTGGAGGGGCTGTGTTAGGTTTTCTGATAAATCAGATGTGACATTCCTGATTTTCCCTGGCATTCTGTTTGTGCACATCTCCACTCCAAAGCCAGGGGAAATTCTGAAGGCAGATCATTTATGTGCCCCAAAATACCAGTGGAATTTCAAATGGACTGGAAGTAGCTGCAGATTTGTGCTGACTGCAGAAAAACATGACAGAAGCCCAGGAAAAGGAAAGAAAAAGGAAATTTTGGGGGCTGGAAGATAAGGATGGAACTGGGACAGACTTGCAGCTCCTGGAGGTGACAAATCCCCTGCAGCTCCTGGGGGGGGGACAACCCCCCCACACCCGCAGCTGGTGATGGCAGGGAGCAAAACCCCCAACAAAGCCCCTGCAAGGCCAGTGATGCCCTTGAAGTGGTGCCTGGGGGTGAGCAAAGGTGATGGAAAAGGCCAGATGGACAGAATTCCCCCTGCTTTGCCCAGTTGGGCAGTGCCTGGGATGGAAATCAGAATGGGAATCCAGGGTGCTGAGGCTAAGCTGCAAACCTGACCCTGTGACTCTCCCAAGGAGCTGGCAGAGCCAGAGGATGACAAACAGGGAAAATTGGTCACCTTGACTCCACAGCCTCTCCCTGCCAAGCACAGCAGAGCTCCTGAAAGCCAAGGGAAAGCAAGAGGAGACAAAGTTCCCCTGATGGATTCTCCTCCCTTTCTCTAAACGCTGTCCATGCCATTTTTCAGCCCTCAGAAGGATCCTGATGACAGCATCTCCCTTAAATCACCAGCATTGATTCCCAGCTTGAATGGGAAACTTGTCATTGTTGGCAGGGACAAATGGAGAGCAGGGAATGAACTCCCTGAGAATTCTCCCAGAACTGGGCTCTGCTTTTGGGGGAGTGTGGGAGTCATCAAAGCCTTGCAGTGGGACTTTGTACTTCCCTTTCCTCGGCTGGCTGAGCGGGGAGCTGAGTTGTTGGAGGCTTTCAGAGGCAGAATGCAGGCTCCTGCCTTTTGTTGGCATCCAGCACTCACAGGGAGGGAGACAGGAGCTGTTTCAGCGTCTGCCAGTGGTTCACACACCTGCAGAGCTGCAGTGCTGGCAGGGATGTGTTGTTCCCCTTGGGGTGTTTTGTGAGGTCCAGTTCCTTCCTTCAGCCATCTGGTGATGGAGCCCTCCCAGCACCTGTGGGGCTTTCTGGAGCTGGGCTTTGTTCTCCGGAGGGCTCTGGGGGCAGCTCTGCCCAGGCAGTTCCTGGGGGCAGCCCTGTCTGGGGCTGCTGCTGCTGGGACAGTGCCTGGCTGGTGGAGATGTGTTGAGAACCAGCTCATCTGCCCCAAACAGCTCTGTGGCCTCAGGATCAACCTCCTGCTGCCCAACCTTCCCCACACCCCCAGGACTTCCTTCTCCAGGTGCCTTCCAGCCCCAGATCTGTGTCTGTACAGACAGACTCTGGTTTGTTACCCTGGATGTGTCTTTGCTCCATCTTCCCACACCTCTGAGGAGTCTCCAGGCTTTTCCCTCCCTTTTCCTCAGCTCCTGTCATTGTTCCCTCCTGCTCCCCAGTTGAGCTATCAGTGCTGTCAGCCCTCTCCAAGCTCCCTGTTCATGCCCGTGGCAGGAACAACCACTGGAATCACAGCAGACAAGAACCCATTTTCCCTCGGGAAGCCCATCCTGGCTGGCAGGAGCCACCAAACCTCAGTTGCTCATGAGGAGCAGGGGCAGGAGGAGGAGGCTCTGCTGGCACCACTGCCCCCCTTCCCCTGCCTGTTTCAGTGTCACCAGGGACAGCTGGGACAGTGTGGGACAGGGTTGGACAGAGTGGAACATCTGGGACAGGGTATGACAGTCCTGGGGGCAGGGTCGGGGTCCTTGGGCAGCCTGGCTCCTGGCAGCACAGCATCCCCCCTGAGCATTGGGATCGTCCCCTCCAGGCTGATCTCAGGTATTCCAGAGCCTCCCGTGCTCCAGTTCCAGACGAGAGCTGACACATCCATCCCACCCAGAACTGGGCTTAGCCCTGGATGGGGACTGGGTTTGTTGTCAGTGTTGTGCTCCCAGTCAGGGAATGGAGCAGGGAGGGAACAAAACCCATCTGAGTCCTGGGAAGAGGCAGGGAGAGGATGGCCAGTGGCTCATGGGGGATGTTCTGCTGCTCCAGGAGGGTTTGTGTGACACAGGCAGGATTTGTGTGATAAAGGTTGAGCACCCTCACTCCAAATTATCCATTGCTGCACATCCTAAACTTGCCAGGGCATTGCTCTTAGCTGGGCCTTCCCCTGCTCCCAGCTGGGACAATTCCAGAGTAAATCCCTGTCCCTCGGCCTCTGCACAACCTGGATCTGCTGGATTACTGAGCACTGCAAAGGAAACGGAGATAAAGGGCTCTGAGACCCCACTGTTTCTCAGTCTGCTCGATATTCTGCTCCAAGTCCATTTATTCCTATGGATTTCTCCACCTGAGTGTGTTTAGGGGTGCAAATCCATGTGGATGGGCTAGGAACCAACAAGTGTCTGGAATAAAGCAGGAGGGAAATGGCAGATCCCGATGATTTTTCCCAAATAACTGAAAGCAGCAATAAAGCAAAGGCCTGGAAGGGCTCTGGGCATGTTTGTCAAGCTGGAATTCAGGATTTCCAGAGCTGGACCTGGAGCTCCCTCATCACAGCCTCAAATAAATCCCTGCTTGTCCTCGGCCCCCTCCCTGCTCTGGCCCGCTGTGCCCATCCTGGTTTGCTGTGCTGCATCCCAGGGATGTCCCTGGCTTTGGGAGCAGGAATCCTGCCCATATCTCTGCTGGGGAAGGGCAGGTGGGGTCCAACCGTTTTCCCTCACAGGGAATGAGCTGTTCTCCTGCTCTCCCTGCACCAAACCCCCACACTGCCTCAAATCCCAGAGCAGCAGCTCCTGCGAATGGTTTGTGAGTGCACCAGCAACTGGGGTGGTGAATTAAACACAAGAAAATAACAGAAAATTCCCTGTAGTGCCAAAATTCAGGTACTCATGTGGACTCTGGAACCAGCCAGGGAAAATGGAACTGGGGAGAGACAAGGACAGAGCAGAGAGCCCCAAAACACGGTGTCAGCAAGAGCTGCTTCAGACGAAACAGAGATCCCTCCAAATTTAGAAAATGAGAACCTGGTGTGGTGGGAGGTGCCCCTGCCCATGGCGAGGGATGGGCAAGAGAGGGTTCTTCAAGTCCCTTTCCACCCAACCCAGTCTGTAATAATTCCATGGAATTTCAGCCTCAGAAGTGGGAATGAGAATGGCAGCTCTGATGCTGTTTTTCTGTGAGTAACCCCCTAACCTGGGTGGGGTCCCTGGGACCTCCTCCAGCAAATCCCTGGGACCCTCTCCAGCAAATCTGCCCAGGCTAAGAGCCCAAAAATCCCCAAAGCAGAACCACGAGCTCCCAGGCAAAAGTATGAGAAAACCAGCCGAGGGATTGGAATCAGTCCAGGCTGGGAATTAGGATTCCACTCATGTTTTATAAAAAACTTCCTAGTTAAAGATGGAGCTGCTGTGCCAGGACTGAGCAGGAAATGTGGCAGCAGGGCTTTATTCCAGCACAGGGATTGGGGCAGGGAGCATCCAGGGGCACCCCCAGCAGCCAGGGAGGGGTTGGGATAATCAATGAGCTGCTGATAAGAGATGACATTGAATTGGCATCACCCAGCCCCATGGCGGGGTCACTGCAGAGGCCACATTCCCAACCCCTCCATCCTGGCCCTTTCCCTTCTCCTGCCCAGTGGGGTTGTTCCTAAAACTCCTGGTGCAGCTTTCCCACTGACAAAACCTTCCTTTTCCACGCAATGCCAACTTTTTGAAGCCAAAAATACTCCAGAGAAAGGAACAATTTGATGAATCTCCTGCTGGAGGAAGAAAAATGTTGAAAAATTGTTGAAAGCCCATTTTGTCATTTTCAACAAAATAGTTTTTGTTTGGAATAACTTGGAGCTCAGGGATGTCACTGAGTTTACACCAACAAATGGGTTTTAAAGGTCAAATGGAACTGAACAGCTTGAAGACCCAATGTTTTGGCTTGTTCAAGTTTTTCTTCCTCAGTGACAACAAAATTGAGATTTTGGAGTCTTTCTTTGAATTCCAAACAGGAAAATTATTTAAAGATTCTTTCAGGATGAAAAGGCCATTACCAGGCAGCCCAAATTCCACCTGCATTTTGGGTTAGGGCAAAGCAAAGCACCAATAACAGAGAATCAGGATCATTCTGAGGGAATCCACTGGGGAACAGAAGCTCCAGGATTCTTGCTGGGGGACCTGCCTGACCCTGAATGAAATTCTTAATTTCCAACTCTGTATCTCTGCAGGAAGAGGTTTGTCAGGAATTTCAATGCTGCTGAAGAAGGAAAAGAAGCCAAGTTCAACGGTGAAGCCCCACATCAGGTTGTGAGTTCAGTTTGGGCCTCTCATGACAAACAAGACCCGGAGGGGCTGGAGTGTGTCCAGGGAAGGGAATGGAGCTGGGAAGGATCTGGAGCCCGAGGAGAGGCTGAGGGAGCTGGAAAGGGGCTCAGCCTGGAGCAGAGGAGGCTCAGGGGGGCCCTCCTGGCTCTGCACAACTCCTGACAGGAGGGGACAGCCAGGGGGGTTGGGCTGTGCTCCCTGGGAACAGGGACAGGAGGAGAGGGAACGGCCTCAGGCTGGGCCAGGGGAGGTCAGGGTGGACAGCAGCAGGAATTTCTCCATGGGAAGGGTGGCCAGGCACTGGAACTGCCCAGGGAGGTTTGGAGTGCCCATCCCTGCCTAGGTTTAAAGCCCTGTGGATGAGGCACTTGGGGACAGGGGTCAGTGTGGCCTTGGCAATGCTGGGGAGCAGTGGAAGCACAGAATGGAGTCATAGATCCATGGAATGGCTTTGATGGGAAGGGACCTTCAGGACCATCTCATTCCCACCCCCTGCCATGGGCAGGGAACCTTCACCTCCTGGGAATTCCCATCCCTGCTTTGTGCTCTGCTCCCTCTGGCTCCCATTTCCAGTGGATTTATAGCTCCCACAGATGAGTTTGGGTTTCCCATAGGTGTCAGGGACATTCAGGATCTCCAGGTCAGGCTTTTCCTGCTCAGTGTTTTCCACAAGCCCTGGAGAAGCCGAGCAGGGCCGAGGAGGCTCAGGGGACTCAGGTGACACCGATGTTGTCCCGGTGTCCAGGGTGAGCTTTGCCATCCCCCTCCTGCTCTGAACTCCTTTGTTCCCAAGCTTTTCCCTCCAAAGGGCATTGCCTGGGAGACATCCCTGCTCCATAGCACTTTACATTTTCCAAAGAGCATTGCCAGGGAGACAGAGCCTTTCCTGAGGAGCAGCTGAGTGCTGTGGCTGGGGAACAGGAATCTCTCCTGCCTGGGACATTTCCCAAGCACTTTTCTAAATGCAGCTCCCTCTGTGCAGCCTCTGGACACATCCCCAAGGGATCCTGAGCAAGACTGGGAAAACCCACCTACCATGGCTATATCTGGGATGTTTCCAAGTTTCTGTTCAATATCCCCCACTAACAGGAGCAGGACACGGCGCCAGAACCTGACATCAAACCTGAGAGCCCAGGAGAGCTGGGGGTGTTCACCTGGAGAGGGGAAGGATCCAGGGAGAGCGCAGAGCCCCTTCCAGGCCCTAAAGGGGATCCAGAAGAGCTGGAGAGGGACGGGGGACAAGGCCTGGAGGGACAGGACACAGGGAATGGCTCCCACTGCCAGAGGGCAGGGCTGGGTGGGATATTGGGCAGGAATTGTTCCCTGGGAGGGTGGGCAGGCCCTGGCACAGGGTGCCCAGAGCAGCTGTGGCTGTCCCTGCATCCCTGGCAGTGTCCCAGGCCAGGTTGGATGGGGCTTGGAGCAGCCTGGGACAGTAGGAAGAGTGCTTGCCCATGTCAGGGGTGGCACTGGGTGGGCTTTGAGGTCCCTTCCCACCCAACCCAGTCTGGGATTCGGTAACATCTTTTGTTTCCTATTTTCCCTTCCAATCAGGCAACTCTCTTGCAGATCTGGCACACAGGGATTCCTTCCCTCAAAGAAGGGGAAATTCACCTGATCCTGGAGAGCTCAGCCTCCTTCTGATGGCAAAAAGCCAGACAGGGAATAGGGGATACTTTAAATATTAACAACAAACCCAAAGGAACCTCATTGCACAATTCCACTCTTACAGCAAAGCCTGGCTACAGAGGTTTGCAATAATCACTGTCAGGAGACAGAAATCCAGGGTTTTTAGGATTTATCCTCTTCACATCCCACTTCTCACCCAGGGGTTCTGCCCAGCTCAATGACCTGGAGTTGCGGGATCAACACCAATTAATGACCCTGAGGAGCTCACTCCACCTGCCTGGAACAGGGCACGGTGCTTTTCTGGCTCCTCCTGTTGTCACCTCCCCTTTTGGGCCAATAAAAGCCTTTCCCAGGCTCTGGTGGGAAGAAGCCAAATTCTCTTGAGTCAAACCCCCTGAGAAAGAACTCAAGGAGAACTCACAGGGCTCCCACCAAAGCCTGTGGCCTTAAAATGTCATTTTGGGTGATTTTTCTGTGTAGGAAAAGGGGATTTGACACTTCAGTGGACAGTGAGGGATTTTTGATATCTGACAGTGGGAAAGGTGCAGCAAAAACCAAATTGCAGAGGCTCAGTCTGAGGGCTTTGGAACCTCCTCCTCTGCCTGGGTGAGAAAGGAAACCTTTGTTGTCCCAGATTTCCATGGGAATATTTTCATCAGGAAAAGGCTGCATGGGAAATTCTGCTTCCTCTTGAAAGGTCTTCACTGGTGGGGGAAAAGGAACCTTAATTTTGGGAAAGACAAACTGAGAGGATGAGCCACAGCCACAGACTGAGCCTAGAAGCTCAAGGGTGGGGAGGGATCCCAGGATCTCTGCTCCTCATTCCACTGGAATTTGGACTGAAATCTCCCTTCCAGGCCAGACTTTAGACTTGTATCCATCAGTGGAGGCTGTGGCTGCTGGAATCATTTGAGTTTCCTTTCCAGAGATGAAAGCATTTCCTGACTCCCTGAGCTCCAGGGCTGCATTTCCTTCTGCTGGAGGGAATGCTGGAAAAAAATTGCTCCAAAAAATTCCAAAAAATTCTGGGAGAATCAGGCAGCCACACCCAGCAGTCACAGAAGGCTTCCCTTCCCTTCCCTTCCCTTCCCTTCCCTTCCCTTCCCTTCCCCCCGGACCATGTTTCAGGTCACTGTTATCCAGGTTGGAGCTGCACATTCTCTGTCCATGTCCCTGAATATCCCACATTGGTCATTTCCCCATTCCCTCTTCTGGAGCAGAACTGTCCCCAGCTTCCTTGTCCCTGGTCCAAACCCTTCCAGGGGTGGCTCAGGATGTGCTGGGGTTTCCACAGCCCTGCTGGGCGAGGGCCTCACCCTCCACTCACCTGGGCCTCAGTTTCCCAGCTTGTGGAATTTCTGGGAATGCACCCATGCTGTGAAACCAAAGAGTGGCTGGGAACTTTGGGGCTGAAGCCAGCCCAGAAGAGGAGCTGCCCTCCCTGCCCCCGATGTCACCCCTGTGATAGGAGCACAGCTTTGTCCCCTCAATGGGAGCAATCCAGGGACACGATGGAAATCAGAGCCACAATTTCCCAAACAAATCCAGCACTTTTGTCTTTAAATAAGCACAAAAGATTCCCAGCTTTGTTTGCTGTCTGCACAACAAAGGAGAGAGATCTTTGCCCAGATATTCTGTGATAGCTGCCAGACTCTGCTGTTTTGATAGAGAATCTCATTCCTCCTGTGCCTGGAGAAAAATCCAATGGAGCAGAGGCTTGGGATCGATAGCGGCACGGGGCTGGAGCAGCTCAGGGTAAACAGGGTGTGCTCACAACCACTGAGCTTTCAGCGAGTTTTCCTGGAAGAACAGCTCGTGGCTGGGAGCTGTGGGTGTTGTATTCCAGCTGCTTGTTATTTTTGGGATCAAGGGAGTCTCCAAGCCAGCTGTGCCTGGTACAAAACACAGAGGAGGGATGGGAACATGGGGAGACTTCACTCCAACACCTGGACAGAAGCTGCTCTGAGGCAGTGATGGCTCTGCTGGGCAATGATTCCTGACAAGTGATTCCACAGGAGACAGGGGAAGGATTTTGGGAAAGGAGGGGCTGGAAGGGCTCTGATTTTGCCTGCACAGAATTCCTGGTGAGAGTAAGGAGCAGCTTTGGCAGGCAGCACAAAAATCCCTTTCTGGAAACCTCCTGGGCACTATGGAGGTTGGAGACAATTCTCCACAGTGACCTGAGACTGGCCAAAGGGAGCCTACAAGGAACACGGAGAGGGATGTTTGCAAGGGATGGAGTGCCAGACACAGGGAATGGCTTCCCACTGCCAGAGGGCAGGGCTGGATGGGATTTTGGGAGGGAATTTTTGGTTGGGAGGGTGGGGAGGGCCTGGCACAGGGGGCCCAGAGCAGCTGTGGATGCCCCTGGATCCCTGGCAGTGCCCAAGGCCAGGCTGGACAGGGCTTGGAGCAGCCTGGGACAGTGGAAGTTGTCCCTGCCCACGGCAGGAGTGGCTCTAAGATCTCTTCCATCCCAACCCAGCCTGGGATTCCAGGATCCAGATCTGTAACTGGAGCAAGCTGCATACCTTTTTCTCCAAGGCTCTCGGTCTGTTATCATCCCTTTACTTTCTCTTGCTTTTAGAAGAATTCCCTCATCTTCCACAGAAAGGGAAGGGGGGATGATTTCCAGTGTCCCAGGACAATTCTCCCTATGCTGCCTTTAGCTTTTATGTGTAGCCCCAGAATTGCTGAATCCTTGCATTCCTGCAGCCGTTTGTGAGGCACTGAAAGGCTGGAGAGGTGACAGGAGCCTGAGAGAAGAGGAGTGGGTGATGTTTAGAGGTGAAGAGGGAGCTCACTCCCTCCAGTATACCCCTGGCATGCTCAGAGTATCCCTTGAGTATCCCCCTTGTATCTGCCCATTTTCCTTGTTCTGAATTTGCTGTTACTGTTCCATGAAGTTCTGTTCTATCTCAACTCCTTCTGCCACCTTTGAACTTCCCTCTCGTTAAACGAATCTTAATTCCATTAAAAATGCTTCCAAAGCCAAAGCTTAGGGATTGTACTGCACATTAAAAACGGATCTCAGGGTTTCCAGGAGGAATTGTTACCAAAGCCAGTGAACACCCTCAAAACCAGTTCTGGAAGATGTCCTTACTCCATATCCACTTCTCCTGCTCCTTGAGGACCTGACACCCTAAACCAGCTTCTCTGGGCTTTTACAGCTCCAGGCTCCAGTTTTTGCATTTGGAAATAAAACTCCACACACAGCCATGTTCTGTCTCTCATTTCTTGCTCTCTCAAACACTAAATCCCACCAGATCCTGCAAGGAGCTCAGGGCAATGTTGCGCTGTGGAATATTCGTCCATTCCTTTGATATTTCTTCCTTATTATTGCTGTTCTCCTTGCTGCCCATATTTGCATTGAATAAGGCATTTATTGCTCCTGGCCCTGGGGTCCCAATATGTTCAGGAGCTGCAAAGTTTATAAAAGCTGCAAGTGAGGAATAAACCATTGGGACAGGTGTGTTGATTCATTAAAAATGTGGGAGTATTTTAATCTGTTAAATCCAGTGCAAGGGTCCTGAGCAGAGCCTCACTCACAGAGGTCACAGGCCATGGAATCAATGAAAGCTTTGGGTGGGAAGGGAACTTGAAGATCTTCCAGTTCTCACCTCCTGCAATGATCAGGGACACCTTCCACTATCCTGGGGTGCTCCAAACCCTGTCCAAACCTGGCCTGGGGCCCTTCCAGGGATGGGGCAGCCACAGCTGCTCTGCGCCAGGGCCTCACTCCTGTGACAGGAAAATCTTTTCCCTTAAATCCAATCCAAATCCTCTCTGCCTCAGTTTAAAACAAGCAGCCCTTGTCCTGTTGTTACATGTCCTTGTAAAAAGCTGGAATTTCTTATGGCTGTCTTTCAGCTGGCAGGGATAGCTCCTGGCATTCCAGATCCTCCTTCCCATGTCCATGCCTCAGCACCTTGGTGCCCATTTCCAAGCCAGCAGCTCCCACATGGGATGTGCTGGGCACAATCCTGGTTTCAGCCCCATGGACCTGCTCCTGCTCCAGCTCCTGCATTTTCCTCCCTCTCCCTGCTCACCACCCTTTTCCTGCTTCATCCCTCTCCTGGGGCTGGGGTTTCCTTGCAGTTCCCTCTGAAGACTCCTTTCCCCCTGGATCGCTGCCCTTTTCCCGAGCCTCAGGCTGGCAATGCCTCAGCTGGTAAATCCCTCAGGCTGCTGATCCTGCCAGTAAAACACATCCTGGAATGTCCATTGTCCAGGAAGGGTGTGTGCTCCTGCAGAGGGATCTAGGAAATGCTGGAGGGAATTGAGCGACCCTCAGGCACAGCTCCAGTGATCAATGGCTCTCTCCCCTTTCCCTTCTCTGGCAGGGAGGAGCAGGCTGGAAATGCCCTGATCAATGGATGCTATGGGCATCAAACGCTCATCTGCTTCTGAACCTGCTCTGGAATGTGCTCCTTCATCTGCTGAGCCTTTAACACCTGCTTTAAACACCTCCTGCTTTAATTCTTTATCTCAGCACCATCACTGGCTCCCAGGTGTTTGTGTTTAGGCTCAGCCTAACCCAGCCTTGATTTAGGTTACTGCTCCTTCCTTCCCCGGGAGTCACTGCAGGCACTTTCTGGTCTAAAAGACACGGGTTTGGCTCTGATCTCCGCTGCCCAGAACAGCTCCTCTGTTCTCCATTATCGGCCGTTTTGTGGGAAGGGAGTCACCATCTGGAATTGCCGCCCCACTTGAGGCCTTTTAGCTGCTCTATTTTTGAGTCAAATCAGAGGTGGACACTGGATACAGGACTTATTAGCACTAATTGCCTCCCAGGGTGAGATCAAACACGCACATCGCTTAAATGTCCTGCTCTGTTTTCATAATGGCCATTTAATTCAACGGACAGAAGTGCAGGGAACTTTTCCAGGGAAAGGTAATACATGTAAATTGAAAATGTAATGGGATATTGGGACACATTACAGGCAGCAGGTCTGCCAGATGTGATTAAACTCAGCTCCTGTACGAAGGGATAATGGAGCCCGTGTAGAGCAGCAAAATAAAACCCTGATTCTGCTGTTGACACCCAGCTGACCCCTCACAACGGTCCTGTCCACATCCAAATTAACTTGGTCTGTGCGCTTTGGGAGAATCCGAGGTTCATTGCTCCAGACACTGACAGAGTGTGAGAGCTCATGGTTCCCGGTGATCCAGCCTGATTGAAAACCTGATTTTTCCTTGGTTTTATTTTATTCCTGACGTCTGACACCCATCACCTGGAATCAGTCACGCTGGCTCTCCTTACCCAGGAACATCTGGGCAGGGGCTGGATTGGAGTTCTGCTGGTCCTGGACCATCCCAGAGCTGGAAAATGGAAGGGATGGAGGGAATAGCCAGGAATCCAGGCTGAGCAGAGGCAGAATGCTCTGGGAAGGATAAGTTTTCCAAAGGAGGGATTCCCGAGCAGAGCTGCAGTGCCCCCCGGGAGACATCCACAGCACCCCGAAGGAGGAGAGGAAGAACTGATCAGCTTTTCCTTCTACCCCCACTACCCCGTTTATTCCCAATTATCCTGTCCCATGTTATCCCATTTTATGCCACGGACACGTGAATTCCACGCTGCTCGATCCAGCCCTGCTTCTTCATCCAACGTTTCCCACCTGGCTGCTTTTAAACCTCCCACTAAACACAACACACAAATAACAAACCCAGGCCCTCGCTGGCTGAATCCCAGAGCCCCCGCGGGCTGATTTCCTCCTGCTTTTTTTCCTTAGCTCAGCCAGCTTGGGGTAATCAAACAATTAGGGACTCGCTAATGACCCTGCGAAAGGCTCCCGTTAATGAGAGACGCACAAACCTTCCCTTTCTGGGCGGAATCTCCTTGGGTTTGGCTTTATCCCCCACCTGCCAAGCTGGATTCAACGCCGGGGGCAGCAGAACCTCAGTTCGAGGCTCGGAACATTTCATTTCTGGGGCATCTTTGGCATCTTTGGGTCAGACAAAGCCCAGGGATACAGAGGCCTTGGGAAAGGCTCGGCGTGAAGGGAAGCAGAAGAACAAAGAACTGTGTTGGGAGGAAGACAAAAAGCAGCCAAAAGCCCAGCCCAGGTCTCAGCCAGCTCCCAGCTCGGCAGGTTCCCACTGTTTCCTAAGGAATCCGGGAATATTAAACCTCGGTTGCTCAGCCCTGGGTAAGTCTCAGTGCGCAATAAACAAACCAGAAGTTGAAATCCTGCAGCTCCAGACCAAAGCTCTGGTAAAGCCGGGAGCAAAAGACAGAAGAAGCCTTAAAATATCATTAAACCCAAAAGAGTCTTCAGTCGGAGGCTCCTTGGCTGAGTTGCACTGGATGGGAACAGAGCTCGTGGAACTCTTCCCTCTCTCCCTGACTGTTTGTGGCACATCTTTAATCCCTCAGTCAGGGCTCACAGTCTGGTCACAGCAGGCAGCTCCTGTGGCTCTGACCCCAGAGAGTAACAGCAGGGTTGGCAGGGGACCAGAGGGTGCCAGAATCTCATTCCCAGGGAATCCTGGAAAGGATCCCTAAAAGGTACCTAAAGATCTTCGAGATCCATCCCTCAAGGAAAGCACGAGATAAAGCAGGGCCTGGGTTTGGGGCTGCCTCATGTCCACCACTGCTTTTACTTTAATTCCCCCATTTCCCAATTCCTTTATCTATAAGTTGGGAATATGGACA
This sequence comes from Polioptila caerulea, assembly GCA_013397295.1. Classification (NCBI taxonomy): domain Eukaryota; kingdom Metazoa; phylum Chordata; class Aves; order Passeriformes; family Certhiidae; genus Polioptila; species Polioptila caerulea. Next base: position 189,125 of record VYXF01001781.1, read on the forward strand.
CTTTTCAGTCTGGGAGGAACAAGTGGAGAAAGCCAGGTGGGAATTCACAGCTTTTCCAGAGCTGGAGTCCCAAAAAGCTTTTGAAGAGACAGAGATTCATATTTTGGTGTCTGACAAGCAGAAGAAAGGCTCTGCCTGCTCCAGCTGTGCCTCCACCATGGTCTTGCTCAGTCTGGAAGAAGGAGAAATTATGTTTCCAAAAATCCACCCCCCCAAAAAAAAAGGTTGCCAGAAGAGTTTAGACACCACAAGCTTGATGTTCCCAATGGGACTGGACAAAAATTATCCATCAAAAGAAATTTTTGTTTGCATGTAGCTGGGGGTTTTTCAGGAGAAAAGACAAGTTCACAAAATGTGAGTTGTACATGAGCAAAAGTTTTTTTTCTGAGGCAGAAAAGCCATTTCTCAGCTGGAAAGTGGTGGGTTAGGGCCAAAAACGCTGATGAATTTTTGATAAGGAATCGATATTTCAGTGAATAAACCATAACAGAGAAAAAACACTCAAAACACCTCCACAACAAAACCTTCAGATGTCCATCAGAACAAAGGTGATCAGAACAGGGGGGAAAAAACCAACTAGAACTTGCAGATCAATTGCATCCAAAGGTATTCCCAACTTTCCATGTTCTCTTGGTAGGGATAGAGATTCCAAGAGAAATGGCATCATCCTGTCCTGGCTGGGCTGGCATCTGGACTCTCAGTTCCAGTTTTCCAATGATTAACTGGGATTTATCACTGGTACTGCAGCACCCCTACAGGCCCCTGTCACTGAGCACAGCTCGGGGCCATCATGCCCCAAACACCCACAGAACACTGGGAGCATTTGGGATGTGCTGCAGATTGAAACACTCAAGTGCCAATGGATTCAAGGGCGAGAGAGGCCTGGCTGGACTGCTGGCCTGAGCATCCCCTTGGGAATGGTCAGTGTCACCCCTGATTCCCAACATCTTTCTGGGTGTCTTCCAGGTTTTGGGACACAACTGACAGCCAGATCATGGAATCCCAGAATGGTTTGGGTGGGAAGGGACCTTAAAGCCCAGCCAGTGCCACTTCTGCCATGGGCAGGGATACCTTCCACTGTCCCAGGGTGCCCCAACCCCCTGCCCTGGAACATTTCCAGGGATGATGTCCCCCTCTCCGCCTGGCCCTTGGCCAACACATAATGTTGTTCTCTTTGTGGGCTGATCCTGTCTCTTCCCAACAAGTTTCCAAAAGGAAATACAAAAGCAGAAAGGGGAAGTTTCAATTCTCATCTAGGTTTAGGAGTGGGGGACAGCACAATAAACTCCAAGGAGATGCACACACAGGATTCCTAAAAAATCACACCTGTTTTTTCATGGATGGATCATGTTCTGTCATCCAGTGTCTGAATCCAGGGACCACCAGGAACTCCGGACAACTCACTCATGTGGATACACTCAGACCCTGAGGTGAATCACATCCCTTGTGCATTCAGGGATGGAAAGCATCAACCCTCTGATGGAATCTCAATCGGCAGCTCAGTAAAAGCAGCCTCAGCTCTCCCCGTTTCCTCTCACTGAGATTTTCTAATTGCCTTGGGGAGGACGAGCTCTTTCCGAAAGGAACAAGAGGCATAAATCAGCCCCAAAGATCCGAATTGATCCATTCCAGACAAAAGGAAAAGAATCAGCTCAGTCGAGTCTCTGCAAAGAAGCAGAGGAGACTTGAAATGTTAAATATGAGCCGAGTCAGGCTATTCTGAGCCTCGTGCTGGAGCTGCCATTGATTGTATCCCTATTGCCATTAATTGTGTCCCAGTTGCCATTAATTGTATTCCAAGTGCCATTAATTGTATCCTAGCTGCTTCGGAGCTGGGGAGCGGCCAAGGCTGAGCTGGGCTTGGGGACAAAGGAGCTGCGGTTTGATGGGAACAGTCCCAATGGCCCCGTGCTGATCCCCGAGGCCTTTGGGGATGATTTCACCCTCCAGGACAGTTTCAACTCTAAAAACGCTGCTTGGGAGGCGGCAGCACTGAAAGGAGCAGCCTCAGGTGAGGCAGCTGTGAAAGTGCAGCAGGAAAGCAAAGGTGACAAAGGCATAAGGACAGGAACATCAAGGCAGAGATGCCATTAAGGACACCGGGTATTGTTTGGATGGAGCTTTTCCACCTCAGCAATTTTCGCGTTCAGGAAGAGACGCAGCACGAGCACGGGCCATGGTCAGTCTGCCCCCGGAGTGCCAGGGAGGGCAGCGGGCACCGGGCGCGCTCCGGGAGCGCTCACCTGGGCATGGCCGCACAGGGGGATGAGCCTCCAGCCCCCTCTGGGGCTGTCCGAGGCTGGCAGAGGCCACAAAACTCCCCGGAATGTGAACCCAGGGATGAGCCAGCACTGCGGAAGCCAAACCTGCAGCCAAGGGTGTGGAGGAAGCTTTGATCCCATTCCACTCCAATAAAAACGTGTTTGGATGGGGTGAGCCATGGAAATCGCTCCAGTGCAACCATTCTTTCATTGTCTGGCAAACCAAAAGCCCTTTAAAGGGCAGCGCTGAACAAAGCGAGCCCCGAGGGCCACGAGCTCTAAATGCGCGCCAGGTCGTGGCTCCAAGTCCCTGCCCAGCTTGGGAACCACTCAGCTCTCGCTAATGAGCTCTTTGTGGGGCTGCAATAGCGGTAAATAAACCCAAACAACGCCAGGAGTTGCAGCTTGGAGCGAGACCATTCCCAGGCTGGGAGAGATCTCGGGGTATCGGCCGAACACCATAACTTATCAATAGTCTGAAAGTGAAGTTTTCTTTTCCTGAAGTCTGCTCATGTAAAGCTTTTTTGCAGCCTCTGCTTGATCCGTGTTCAGCTCTGCCCTCGCTAAGGTTTTTCATTCCTTAGGATTATTGATTAAATTCTTTGTGTGAGTAAAATTCCAACAGGAGCTGTGCTGTTCTGGCTCGCAGGGTTTTGTGCCTGGCTGGACTCTGGAAAAGCAGGCCCAGAACAAATGGCTGTGAGGCCAAAATTCTGCGAGTGAGGAGGAGGAACCCCAGGCAGAGCAGCCCTGAAGACGTGAGTGTTTTCTCCTCAAGGTTTTTCCAATAACTCCATGAATGGAGCATAGGATTAGAACATGAAAGGCCTAAAAGCAATTTGCTGCTCTGAACTGGGGAGGATAGAACCAGACTCAGCTATTGCAGCAGAAAGAGAAAACACCAACACATTATCTCCGTTCTGAGTCAACAGGCAGGAGCTCCTCAGAGCCCAACTCCAGCTGGAGCTCTGGAACGTGACATTCTAAGGCCACTGCTCTTAAACCTGGCCCCATATTGCTCCTACACAGCCCCTGGGACTCTGATTCAAAACCTTCTCTCAGATTCCTGAAACTGCATCCAGCACTGAGGTTCCAGCATGGGAAGGACAGGAAGGACGTGGAGCTGCTCCAGGGCTGGAGCCCCTCTGGAGCCAGGCTGGGAGAGCTGAGATTGTTCACCTGGAGAAGAGGAGCTCCAGAGAAACCTCAGAGCCCCTGCCAGGGCCTAAAGGGGCTCCAGGAGAGCTGGAGAGGGACTGGGGACAAGGGCTGGAGGGACAGGACACAGGGAATGGCTTCCCCCTGCCAGAGGGCAGGGCTGGATGGGATATTGGGAAGGAATTGTTCCCTGGGAGGGTGGGCAGGCCCTGGCACAGGGTGCCCAGAGCAGCTGTGGCTGCCCCTGCATCCCTGGCAGTGTCCAAGGCCAGAGTGACAGATCTCATCCCATGTATGTCTCTGACCTTGGTGTGACCCTGTGGGTCAGGATCAGTTGTGGAGGATTTCACCAGGTCAGTTCCTGCCTCCCTTGTGCCAGAGAAAATAGGAAGAAATCAGTTTCCCTGGAATCTATGTAGAAAACAGCACTGTTGGCTGATAAACCCCTGGTCAAAAAATTATTCTTTGTTACTGATCAAACTGGAATAAAATCACAGAATCTCAGAATGGTTTTAATTTGGAAGGGACCAAAAAGCCCATCCAGTTCCACTCCCTGTCATGGGCAGGGATGCCTTCCACTATCCCAGGGTGCTCCAAAGTCTGTCCAACCCTGAACAATTCTAGGGATGGGGCAGCCACAGCTGCTCTGGGCACTCTGTGCCAGGGCCTCCCCACCCTCACAGCCAGGAATTCCTTCTCAGTTTTTATTCTTCCTCATATCTCATATATTAACAGATATAAATAATCAAAGCCTGCAAAACCTGGATTCCTTACTCCTGAAGTAACAGGGAACACCTTTCATGAGAATAGGGGCGGTTTTTCTTTCTATATTTTGTTTTAATGTGACTTTCTCTGCTGCTGAACCCCCTCCATGGCAGCTGGGGAATGCTGCAGCTGAGGCTGAACTCTGCTCACCTGTGCTCACCTGTGCTCACCTGTGCTCACCTGTGCTCACCTGTGCTCACCTGGTCTCACCTGGGCTCAGCCTGAGCTCAGCCTGTGCTCACCTGGGCTCACCTGGGCTCACCTGTGCTCACCTGGGCTCACCTGGGCTCACCTGGGCTCAGCCTGTTCTCACCTGGGCTCACCTGGGCTATTGTGTCCCAGAGCGCTCAGCCCTGCAGGTCCCCTCCTGCCATTCCCAAGGACTCTGATGGATCCCAGAGCACAGGGGGTTTTCCTTTGCCTTGCTGGGAAATCCTCCTCCCTGGAGCATCCTGCATCAGCTCTGGCCCCTTGTGAGGGGCAGGAGACACGAAGTGGAGGATGGAGAAGCTGCAGGATGTGGCCAAGGCACCTCCTGAGGGAGGCTCCACTGCCAAGGGTTGGAGCTGCGAGACCCTCCCTTAGCTCCTCTATGTGCAATCCCAAACGCTGCTGCCAAGCACAGCCCGGTTTATGTGGCCAGAACAGAACAGGATCATTATTTCCCAGAGCTGTTCAGAAGCGCCTGAGCTGGGGCAAGGACCAAGCAAGGCTGCTACAGCACAGGAATGAAATGGGCTCTTTATTTTAAAGCGTCGCTGTAAAATGAGGCTTTGAAATTTCACTGCTGCAAGAGATTGGTTCCTTTCGTTAATTCCCCCCAAAGATTATATGGATAACACTTTTATTTTTAAGGATACAAAGTTGTCTGGTTACATTTCCTACTCACTGCAGGGAAAAATATGGTTTTAAATGGAAAATTATTCATTTTTAATGGAATCTGGCTGTAAAGGTCAGTTAAGCTCCTTCAGAAATAATCAAACCCATATTATTGTCAACTCCTCTAAAGAGTCACATTGCTGCAATAATTTCTGAGTGATTTTCTCTCTCCTTCCCCTGCTGCAGAGCCTTTCTTTCAATTGCCAAACCTGATGAGTTCTCTGAGTTATGGAGGTTTTTGCTGGGTGTTTTAGGAGATAAATGCATAGTCCTGTGAATGCTGCAATGTTTCAGCTGAATCATTTCAGAGCAGGCAGCACATCCAGAACTGTGTGGGGTCTGTAAAGCCCAGCTCCAGGGATGGGATGGGGCAGCAGAAATCAGGGCTGGGCTATTGTCCAGGGGCTGCTTTTCCAGGAGTTCATCACACAGAGCCTGGAAAACAACCCCAACTCTGCCTCTCTTCCTCACCCCTGCCCCAGCAGCACAGCTGGGGACACCCTGGCTCCTTGTGCACCTGGGGTGCTGCAGGCAGGGAAGCAGAGGGGTTGGAACAGACCTCAGGATGCCCAGGCCCAGCCTGGTTCACCTCAGGATGTTCCATGGCTGTGTGACAGCCAAGGCACCGCTGGTGGCTCAGGGAATGCTGGCTCCAGTGGCAAATCCCAGCAGGTCCCAGGAGCCTCACCCCGCTGTGGGCTGTGCTGGGACAGCCCCTGCCCTCCCCTCCTGCTGTGCTGAGCTCAACAGGGCATTTAAACACAACTTAACACCTGGACTCGATGGTCCCAAAGGTTTTTCCAACCCAAACCATTCCATGATCTCCCAGAACTCCACTGAGTTCCCCTGGCTGCAACTCAGGAAGGATTTGCTGGGCCAAGGAATGGGAGCAAAGCAGCAATTTGGCTCTGCTGCCTGACCTGCCCCAATTCCAGGGGCTCTGGGACCTTTATTCCCTGTGCAGTCCCAGAGGCAGCACAGGGAGCAGAGTGAAGCCTTCCCTGGCACAGCCCAGCTGGAGGAGACAGGAGCTGGGTCCCGAACAGTGACCAGGACAGGGACCTGATTCCCAGTGGAAAAACCCTCTCCAGGCCTCCTGGAGCTGCAGTAAAGGACAGAGATGACCTTTTCAAGAGGAGCTGGAATTGCAGAAATAGGGCAATAACAGAAACAGCAAATCCAACCCAAAGGATTTTTTCCAGTGAGAGGAGTCACTGCTGCCTTTTGCAGGGGTCTTATTATTCCCACTTGGCAGCAGGATTTACCCACATCTGCTCACTGGGCTTCACCAAGGGATCACTCTTCCATCCAAAGGAGGAGCAGCACCTGTGAACAGAAGTGAATCCTGGGACTGAGGCCAGGTGACGTCTGGAATTCTGTGGTCAGAGCTGCAGAAATAACTCCTGGTTCAGGTCAGTGAAAATCACCCAAATGGAGAAAATCACCCAAAAAAGGTTCTTTTTTATTTCTTCCTTTCTCTTTTTCCTTCCTGACAGGATAAACTCTCCAACAACATTTCTTTCAGGTCAAGTGAAATATTCTGTACTGTCTGCAAGGAATTATTTAACTCTCAAATTGCAGCTTCCTGCTTTGCTTTTTGTTTCCTTGTGTGTGAATAGGAGGATCTTGGACACCCACTCAAAATATTGTTTAGAAAAGGCTGAAATGGGAAGTTTCAAGTTTCCTTTCCACAGCAATAATCAAATGCATTGAACATGAATGTGGAAATGCAATAAATAATTTCAATTCTGTAATTGTTATGAAACAAAACTCTTCAGTTAGGCTTTTTTTTCTTTGTTCTTTGTCTTCATTCTTGGCTGAGCTCTGTTAAATTCCATAATTATTTATATTCTTACATGAAGGGTCTCACCTCAGGATGCACTGAGCAGCCTGGAAGAGTGATAAAATTGGATAAATCTGCTCCTAAATCATTCCTTCAGCCCCAAATGCGCCTCTGCCAAGCAGAGGAATGATGGCCCCACCAGCAGCATTTTCAGGCTGATCTCAGTGAGCTCAGGACATCCTCACAGTGCAGGAACTCTCTGAGTTTCCTTGCAATATTGGCCAGCCCTGTGCCTGCTTTGTCCTCTTTATTCCTGTCCCGGGTCATGGCCCCAAGGCTGCCAGAAGGCAGGAAGAGTTTGCACAGGGACAGGGCAGGTTTTTGGGGTGTCTGAGCAGGGCCAGGAGCTGCAGTTGATGATCCCTGTGTGTCCCTCCCAGCTCAGGAGATTCTGGGATTCCCTGGAATTCTTTAGAGGGTGAATTTTGACCTGACTGCAGTGCCAATTGAGTGTGGCCTTTAATAGCAGAGCTGTCCTTGATGGGGACATTTCTCCAGGTCTCTAAAGGGTGACTCCACTCAAAGCAGATTTATTACCAAATCCACCCCATTCATTTGGTCTCCAGCCTCCATCTCCAATTCCCAGCAGGCAGACAGGGAACTGGAGCCTGGCAAAGCTTTGCCTGGCATGACAAAACCCAGCCAAGCCTCCTGAGCTTTGTTCCCATGAAGGGCCCTGGTTCATTGGGTGACCCTAAACAAAACATTTCTCATCTGTTTGTGAGCCCAGCTGGAAACCTCCCCCAGCCCCCTGAACAGCCCTGTGCTGGGCTCACAGCTGAGCTTCTCTGGGGGAAATAAAGCACAAATGAAAACTGCAAACCGTCATCAAGCCCTGATAAATGTTTCAGACATAGACTGAGGCCAGGAGAAAGGCTGAGATTAAACCATGGAGAAAGCTGAACCATCACTTACTTGGTTTTTTCTTGTTTGATTTTTTTTTTTTGGCTGTTATTTATCTCTGCTTAACTTTTCAGGAATCTCAGCTCCTGCACACAGGCTTGGAAATTTTTATATCCTGACCATATGTGTTGGATGAAGTTGATTGAGTTGATGGATGGATTGATGGAGTTGATTGATGGATTGATGGAGTTGATTGATGGATTGCTGAGCTGCTAGGGAGCTGCTCCATGCTCCCATCCTGAGGTTTTCACTGGGATACCTCTGCAGTTCTGATCTGTTACCTTGGGGCTTCACCACAACCCCCCAGTCCTTCCTCCCAGAGGGAGGTGTCCCTGCCCAGGGCAGGTGTGGCACTGGCTGGGCTTTAAGGGCCCTTCCAATACAACCCATTCCAGGATTCTGTGATTCCATGGTCATGTCAACCTGGAATATCCAACACAGGTGAAAGCACAAGATGTCAGATGTTCCCAAAATGCTCCTGGTTGGACGAGCCCTCAGGAACCTCAGCCCTGTGTGATCCTGCTTAACCTTTGCCATTTCCTTCCACGGCAGAACGAGAGCCAACAATGAGCAGGCAGCAGGAAATGGGAATCCCGGATGGATTCCACAGGGCCAGGGAGGAGCACAGGGTCCCAGGAGGCTAGGGAAGGTCCCTGTGACAGCACTGAAATGCCAGGAGCTGGAGATCCACCCAGGACGGACACCTGGCATTGCCTTGCAGCTCCTGGAGTGCAGACTTAGGGCATGTGCTCCTGGGATGTGGGGTCTGACCCTGAAGTTTCACAGCAAGTCCCAGCTCAGGGCAAGTCTGGGAGGAAAAACAAGAAGATGTAGAAGAGAAAAAAAGCTGCTCTGCTCTGAGCTGAAGTTAGATACCAGGAATATTCTGAGCAGCCAAGTTAAAGGGTGTCAAGCTAGGAAATTGCTCTTAAGATAATGAAAGAATGAGAACAAAATCAAAACTAAAAATGAGACATTTGCCCAGAACCCTCCTGATGAGGAGCTGCTGGAGCTGGGCTTTGTCTTCCCGGGACAAACCCAGACTGGGATTTTCGATTCAGGGATGAAGAGAATGATGAAGAGAAGTATTCATCAGGGAGAGCAGCTCCCAAGGAGGTTGATTATCTGCTGGAGAGGTGATAGAAGAGAAATCAGGGAACAAGAGGTGAGGCAGCAGCTAAAAACTAGGGACAAAATCAGGAATAAGCAAACATTTAGAAGATCCAGGTTACTGTTCTAATGTGCCAGGCAGGAGGGAAGGCAGCAATACCAGAGTCACTTTTAATTTAGCACAAGACTCAAAATTGTGCTAAAAAATGCAAAAGAGTCCTTTGATTTTTCACAGCAGTTCCCGAAGCTTTGTGGGAAAATAAGGAAGAAAACCAAACCTGAGGGAAACAGCCAATAGCCAGGAAATGTGGGGCCTTATTCCAACCAAAATTCCTTTACGAGGAGGAGTCTTACTTCGAGTGCCCCTGGGGTCCTTTTCTCATTATTACTCGGGGAATCTGAGGATTTGAGCTGTGATTTGAAGGGGAGTAGGAATGTGCCCAAAGCAGTCTCAGGTTGAGACCCCAGGAAAACATCACCTGACCACCTCAGGGCAGGTCAGCCCTGCTACTGCCCCAGCTGGTCCTGTTCAAAGTTCAGACTGAATTTAATTCTTTTAAATTGAAAACTGGATTTTTGGTGACCTGTGTCATCTTCTCTTCCTATGGAAAAACTTCCTACAGAAGTCCCATAATGGCACACACAGATAAATGTGGGGTTTCTCTGCGGAGTATTAACAACAATCAGCCTGTGCGGTTTGAACAGAGCATTTGGGAATTCTTACAAAACATTTTGGAGGATTTAAGGAAATGTCACTCTTTCTCCAGGCAGTCCATCATTTCCTGCTCCATTCCATGGTGCACATTCCCAAAATAATCCCTGCTGGCACACAGGCAGTGGGAAGGGTATTGTCTTCCCTGGCAGGCTGAGAAAGGCAGGGGCGAGGCTGTGAAAGTGTGCAGGGGTAAAAGGGATTTCAGGCAGCCTGGAGACAGCAGTGAAATCCTTCCCTGCAAAACAAATGGGGCACCAGCATGGGAGTGGCCAGGGCAGAAATGGGGCTCTCCTTTCCCCAGAGAATGGGAATCCAGTCTCTTGCCCCTTCCAGCAGTGGGGATTTGACTGAACATAGATAACATGAATTAGTTACTCCAGCAGGAGCTCCCTGTGCTATCCAGGCTCCAAACTGACTCAATCCATTCTCCTCCTGGGAGATGAACGTGTGATCACATCTTTCCCTACAACCAACATCGTCTCCCTGCATCCCTGACACCTCCGCCTTCCTTGGGAGATGAACCAACTGATACATCCCTAATTAAACTCTGAGCAATCATCCCCAGCTCAATTCAGCTTTTAAATCTGATGCTTCTATTCCTGAATGATGGCAAGTGTGCCTGAAAGCTCCTCTGCTTTTCTCAACTCCCCTTAATCTGATAAAGGAAAACGCTGCTGCCTCAAAGCCTGGTCTGGCTGGAGAAAATCCAACCCTTCCTAAAGGGAATTCTGGTTGTCCCTGCAGGTTCAGGGGGATTGTTCCTATGAAAATCTACCTGGCAATGGGATTTACCCAGGCAGTCACTGAAGGGGGCCCAGCATTTCCTGCTCTGAGGAGTTCACAGCTTTGTGTTCCCAGGGATTTCACTGGAGCCCTCAGACCTCAAGGAGTTGCTCAGATAAAAGCTTAGTGCAGCTTAGACAGGACTGATCTACTCTGAGCTGCTGCCACTCCCCAGTGCCCAAAGACATCCAGATTCTGCTGAATTTGGCTAAATCCCAAAGCTTGGATCAATCCCAGAGAGCTGTGAGAGCTGCTTGGTTCTCTGAGCTTGCCCAGCATCTGGAAGTCCAGCATCTGCTCCAGTCTGGAGCTGTCAAGAGGATCCAGGGCCCAGAAACCAGAGGGCTGATTTAAAGGGCTCTGGGATTCAGCTCATCCTCAGACAGAGGGCCACAGAGCTAAAAATAGGGAACTATTTTTAGAAATAGCAACAGGGGAAAAGGGAAATTCAGGAAAGTCCTAAAGGAAAGCTCTCAGCAAGGGGAGAGAGGACTTCAAACTGCCCCATTGTCCCTGGGGCTTCCAGCTGTGGGGAAATGTCCTTGTGCTAGAGGCAAACCCCAGTGCTGGTGGTGTGGGAGATGAGGAAGAGGGGAACCAGGCTGGAAAAACCTGGATTAGGAACCTGGTGCCCCTCTTGTGTCCCTCAGGGTGCTCTGGGAGCTCTCAGTGCACTGATCCCCTTTGCATACAGAATCCCTCTGGTAAACGAGAGCAGCTCCAAAGACCAGGAGCCCCCAGAGCCCAGAGCTCTGCCTTTTTTGGTGATGTTGATGTGAAATCTGCTCACCCTGATCTTGGTCAGGGCACTGCACCCACCCTGTCACAGTTTCCACCATGGATCCATGGCTGGGCAGAGCAACAATGGAATAATGCAATTTGTAAATTCATTAACTTCTTCTGCTCAGGGCTGCGCCTCCCCAGGCTTGGCCATAAGGGCTTGCCCAGGGGAAAGGCAGGAGGGACAGTCCTTGCCCAGCTGTGCAGGATGGGATCACAGGGCTCCCACATGGAGCAGCCCAGCTCCTGCCTTTCCCCTGTCAGCCTAACTCGGTGCAATTCCTCTGCCACAGGAGTTATTTTCCCTGCAATCGCACTCTGCAAAGTTTCTCCTCTTCACGTGTCTTGTCTCACTTCAGTCAGTGACTCCTCCAGCCCTCTGCACTTCTGGCTCACCCCTGGAACTCGAGGGATGCCTGTGGAACACAATAAGCCTGTTATGCCCACACACTCCATGCAGGGCCAGTAGCTTCCTCCCAGCTCCATCAGTCACTTCCAACTGCTCCCAGAGAATTTTCTGTAATGAATCTCCCGCCTCTGGAGAAAGATCCTCCAGAACTCGATTCCCTCCCTCGTGCCTCCCTGCCAGCCATGGATCCCAGTCCCTGCCTGTCCCTGCACATTCCTTCCTGCAGGAGGGCAACTGGGAAGCCCACAGCCAACCTCCCATCAAAGCACAGGGATTAAAGGATTTCTGGGCACTTCTGGTGCTCAGATCCCTCGTGAAGAATTCCCAGTGAATCCAGGGAGCCCTGGATCCCTGCCGCCTTCAGTGACACCCTTCAGGCAGCATTGGGAGATCCCAATCCCAGCACAGATTTGAGGGACAGGGATTCCCCAGGAGCCCATCCAAGCAGTGCCAAGGGGAGCAGGAGGAGTTTGCTGTGCAGGGATAATCATTCCTGTGGTGTCTGGTGTGCCCCTAAACACAGTCTGGTGTGGGAATGCTCTGATCTAGCTCCTGGATCCAGGACTGCTCCCTCCAGTGCTCCCAGACCAGGATCAGATTAACACCAGCATCCCTTTATTACAGTCACCTTCAAGCAGGGAGCTACAGAAGGCTCTCCCCTCCCCGTGCCCTTGCCTTGAGCTTATTGCATTAATTCCCTTCGGAAATCCAGTAATGGCACCTGACATCTCCTGGGGCACACTGTGGGTAGGAATTTGCAGTTTCAGCCCTAATGAGGAGCAAATTGCTGTCCCCAGCCCGGCTAGGGCCTGATGGTTCCATCACCAGGCACTGTTTGTGACTGGGGAGGAGCAGACAGAGAGGAGTCACTGAGGGCTCACACGTGCTGGAACTGCAGCTGGAGAGGACAAACCTCAGTGTCAGCCTTCCCTGAGAGATGAGAACAGGATTAGCCCTGCACCAAACCAGTGCAATTTACTCACTCTGGGCCATTTCTCCATTTACAGCCACTTTGTTGGATGGATTTGGGTGCAGGCACAGAGGCTGTGGCAGAGCTGTGGAGAAGAGGCTACTCCAGGTGAATTCCTTCCTCCATGAATTTGGATCTCACACTGCCAGGCCCCTGCACTGCTCCAAGGGCTTGCAGTGCTGGACAGACTTCCTAGGAAGCAAATCCTAAAGCCCCATAATCCCTCACTAATGAGCACCAGGCCCCGCCAACCCCCAGCTCCTGATGCTGCTTCCAAGACAAGTTCCTCTGCCTTCTTTTCTAAGAGAGAAAAATTCAGGAATGCAGAAGGAAAAAGAGCTGCCTGTGGCCAGACAGGATCAGTCATGGCCCAGGAACTGAAGCCAAGTGTCCTGAACTTAATTATCAGGAATAGTTACTGGTTACTAATGGTTTTACTAATGGTGTTACAATACTTCTGATGGATTGCAGAGCCATAGAAGAGGGAGGGGCTCATTCCCGCTGCCTGCAGCAGCTCTTGCATCAGAGCATAAGATTTGATTGTCTTTAGCTCAGCACCCAATTCTGATAATGCGAAAATCCAGGGGCTATATTTAACTCCTGTTTCTGGGGAGCCTTGTCATGGCTCCTTCCTTTGCTATCCCTTCCCGTGTTCAGCAGTGCTCAAACAAAATATTCCCTGGACTGGGGTTCTGCTTTCCCACAGAACCTCTCTTCTTGTGTTCAGCATTGCCCAAAGTACTCCATGGATTTGGGGCTCTCCATTCTCGTGGAGCCTCTGTTCTCTGTCTGCCTTGCCCTGGCTGATGCAGAAACCCTTCAGGTGTGGCTTTATTCGGAGGGCTAGCCTGGATCCTTGCCTGGCCCCACAGGTGAGCAGGAGCAAGAACTGCTCAGTGTCCCCTCAGCTGAAGCACCCGGGGTCACATCCAGCAGAATTCCATCAGCACCCTGGAACAGGGGCACCCTGTGGAAATGCTGGCCTTGGGGTGAGGGGGTGCCTGACTAATTAATAAAGAACCCTGTCTGCTTCAGACACTGCAAGGAAAGTTCAGAATCCACCCTAACTTAGGGAACATTCAAAGCAAATGTTTCATGAGAAATTTTGCATGTTGGGAGTGTCTAAGGGAGTGAAAACTGATCTCTGTGAGGTTGCTGGGACTTGGGATCACCCCGGTTTTCCACAGCTGTGGCCCCACAGAGCTGTTCCCTTGGACTGTGAGGCCTCAGGACATCCTGAGCCCATCTGGTCCCTTTTTATGAACATAATTATTTTGTGTTAATTCCAGATGTTTTCTGCTACCTCACCTCTGTCAGAAATGAAGATTTGGGCAGATCCTGGTGGAAAAGACCCTGTCCTTCTGGTGCCACCCTATTGCCTGAGGTGCAGCTGAAGTGACCCTTAGCTGTCATGTCCCTGGTGGGGCTCCCTGGCAGCAGCTGTGGATGGCTATGGTGGGACAGTGAGCAATGGGCCAATATTGCCATTTTTAAATCATTTGTTCTGTTCAGCTGATTTAGAGCCAAGGGTTTATGAACCAGAGTTGGCAGGGAAGGGGAAACACTCAGAGCAAAGATTCCAGCAGAGCCCAGTGACACTTCCCACGCCACAAACCTATTTTTTTAATTGTCTTTTTTCAACTTTTAAGACTTTGTTTGTGTTCAAATCAAAAGTTTGAACTGATGCTGCCTTAAGGGATTGGAGGCCTAGTGATTTAAGCTGTTTCTCATAATATATCAAAATTCTTCTCCTGCTTTGGAGCAGTAACAAGGTAATTACTGCCAGGGCCTTTGGCAGGACTGTCCAGCTCAGCTCTCAGCAGCTGCTAGGATTCCATCAGCGTCTTTATTCTACGGGACATGTACTCATTTTGAACAGAGTACAAGGAAGAAGGGAAGAGGCAGCAGCAGCATTTCAACTGCTGCATCCCAAGGTAATTTGAGCATTATTTCTTTTTAAAGGGATGGCCCCAGCACTTTGGGAATTGCTAATGGAACCCCATTTCCCACTTCCATTTGGAGTTTCTCTGCTGATGTGACCCCGTTGTCTCCAGAGCATTCCACACTCACAGGAAACTGGGCCACCAGTGAATGGAGAAAAACTCCCCAACCCTCACAATTTTTCTCTATAATTTGACCCTGGGATCATGTCCCTCATGGACAGCACAGCTTTGTTCTCCAAACCCCTGGATGAGAACATTTCCCAGAACTAATTCTTGCAATGCTTTCCCGGATGGCACAAAGCAGCACTGGAAAATAGTGTGGAGAAAATCAAGGCAGGGCCTGGACAAGAGAAGCTTTGTGACTTAATTGTGGCCTTCCAGTGCCTGAAGGGGCTCCAGGAAACATGGAGAGGGACTGGGGACAAGAGATGGAGTGACAGGACACAGGTAAAAGGCTTCCCAGAGAGTGGGTTTGAAATATTAGGGAGAGAAGGACAGAGAGAACAATCTGCAAATACACAGGGGCTGCTGCAGAGGGACAGAGTGTGCTCCATGACCAGGACAAGGAGTCACATCTGGCAAGAACAGGGGAAATGTTTAAAACCCTAAGTTTTTAAGAAATCCCCAGGGAGATCTGGAGGGTTCAGGGTGGTGCTGAGCCTCCATCTGAGCCCTAAAAGAGACTGGACAAACACACAGTGATTGAGCCCAGGAGACCCTGCCTGGAGTGGGAAAAGGAACTCCAAAACCTCTCTGGGTTCCTTGGAAACTCCTGAACATTCCCAGTTTCTCAAACCTTGTGCTGACCCTCTCTAAATGCTCTCCCATCCACACCAACCTCCCATGTCCATGGTACCTACAGGGTGTCCCTTCCCTGGGCAGGGATTTTCCAACCTGGCAGGCCCAGGGTGGTACCTCTGCATTAAAACCTTACACAGCCAACCCCCAAATTAGTCCTGCTAATGAGCTGGTGGCTTAAAACACCCCAGGCAAAATGCAAAGCATAGGCAAATGAGGCTGCAACAATGGATTGAGCCCATGAACTTTCTGGAAAACCTCTGAGGCTGGAACAGGACATGTGGGAAGAGCTTTAAACCCGACCACAGAACGAGAGTGGAGTGAATTAAAGGTGCTTTGAAGGGAACCTGTGGCCATGAGAGCTGGGAAAAGGAACAAAGGAACCAACACGTGGAATCTCCAGCTGAGGATGAAGGGGATTTCGATCTCAGTGCGTCCTGCAGAGCTCCAGACCCTTAACTGGAGTATTTAATTAGGAGCCCTGTTTAGATTACGTGTCCAGAGGCAGCAGGGAGGGAGGCACTTCCAGAGGGACTTCAGCCTGTACACAGGGAGTCACCCTCCATCCCTGGGTGCTCCAGGGATTTATTGCTTCCTGCTTTCCCCAGGCTTTTCCCTCAGGACTTGGAACTGGAGGAGCCTTAAGTTGGGTGGGAGGTGACCAGCTCTGTGTGACTCCTCCTTGGCTCAGAGCCTGGACTTCTCCAGACTCTGCCATAATTCCAGTACAATAAAAGATCATAACTAAAGCACCTGTTCCAGGGCCCCTCTGTCCCAGGAGAGCACACAAGATAATTTATGTAGGACTGGGAAGGAAACGCCAGCCCACTGCACCCTCAGGACCATTAACACCATTTTATGAATCTGAAATTCATTTTAAAATCAGAGATATTCTTTAATCCTTGCTGCTGTGGCTGGGTCACTGTTCCACAGCCTTCTCCTCATTTTCCAGGCTACTGGGTTTTTTTGTGCCAAGTCAGGCTTGTAAGGAGTGGATTTTTCTGCTCCTCTGGGGGCTGCCTGCAAATGTATTTATGGAGTCAATATTCTTGCCCAGCTGAAAACTGCTGGAGTCACTCCGGAGAGATTTAAGAGAAAAGGCAGATGTTGGAAGGGCTGTGGCTCTTTATCTCTTGGTCTGAATTAATAAAGTCATGGAATATCCTGAGCTGAGAGGGATTCACCTGGATCAGCCAGTCCCACCCCTGGTCCTGCACAGACACCCCAGCAATCCCACCCTGGGCATCCCTGGAGCGCTGTGCAAACACTCCTGGAGCTCTGGCAGCCTCGGGGCCAGGACCATTCCCTGGGGAGCCTGGGCTGTGCCCAGCACCGTCGGGAGAAGAACCTTTTCCTACAATCCAGCCTGCTCCTCTGGCCCAGCTCCAGCCATTCCCCATTCCAAAGAGGGCTGAATTCAGACCAAATAGGTCAATAAAGTCATCCCTTCAAAAATTCAGGATTCTGTCACCTTTACTCACTGCTCTGGAGGAGGAGGAATAATTTGGTACCCAAAGCTGATTTTCCTACCATTTCCATATTTTCATTCCCTCAGCAGGAGCAAAAGGAGGGTAAAAGAAAACAAATGATAGAGCTAGCAGAAATTCAGGTTAAAGATAAACCCTTGTCCATTGATCCACATAATGGCTTGGAAATGTGAGTTCAGAGACTCAGGAAGAGTTTTGTGCACAAAGCTCCAGTTTTGAATTTAGCAGTTGACTCCTGGAGGTGGCAGGAGGCCCTCAGCAGGCAGGTCACACTCAGGAGATGTCCCAGGGGACAGCCAGGATGGCTCCGAGCCTGCCCTGTGACACCTCCCTGCAGCTCCTGTGCCCAGTTTGCTCCCACAGCTGTGCCAGGAAGGAAGGAAGGAAGGGAGGGAGGAAGGAAGGCGCGGAAGGCGCGGAAGGCGCGGAAGGCGCGGAAGGAAGGAAGGAAGGCGCGGAAGGAAGGAAGGAAGGCGCGGAAGGAAGGAAGGCGCGGAAGGAAGGCGCGGAAGGAAGGCGCGGAAGGAAGGNNNNGGAAGCAAGGAAGGAAGGAAGGAAGGAAGGAAGGAAGGAAGGAAGGCTCAGCCTGGAGTCTGTTCTCCAAGGCTGTCCTGGCCTGCAGGGCCACAGGAGGCAGAGCTGTGCTCTGGCTGCTCTCAGTGACAGTCACAGGAACCCCTCTGAGCTGAGGAAGTTCTCCTGCTGTGACGAGACTTCAGGCAAGTCCTGATCAAAGGGATTTGGGCTGAGCTGTCTCAGTCTCTGAGTTGAGCAGTGAGGGAGGCACAGACTCAGCCCCAGCATCCCCACAGCTGGGACCTGCCCAGGATTCCCCTACTGAGAGCTGAGATCAGCTCCTGCCTCCTCTCAGGAGTCTCAGAGTATCACAGAATTCCAGGATGGTTTAGGCTGAAAGGGACCTAAAAGGCCACCCCTGCCATGGGCAGGGACACCTCCCACTGGCCCAGGTTGCTCCAAGCCTTGTCCAGCCTGGCCTTGGGCAGTGCCAGGGATCCAGGGGCAGCCACAGCTGCTCTGGGCACCCTGTGCCAGGGCCTGCCCACCCTCCCAGGGAACAATTCCTCCCCAATATCCCATCTAACCCTGCTCTCTGGCAGTGGGAAGCCAATCCCTGAATCCTGTCCCTCTCTCCCATGAAATTTGTCTCTCTCATCTTTCCTGCAGCTCCTTCAGGCCCTCGAAGGCCACAATGAGGTCACCCCCGGCCTCCTCTCCAGGCTGAACAATCCCAGCTCTCCCAGCCTTTCCTCCCAGCACAGCTGCTCCATCCCTGGGATCGTCCGGGAGCCTCCTCTGGGCTCTCCCCAGCAGCTCCAGGTCCCTGCTGTGCTGGGCCCCAGGGCTGGGGCAGTTCTGCAGGTGGGGTCTCACCTGAGCAGATCCCCTGGGCTCTCCCCTTTGTCATCCCAGGGTTAACTCACTCAAAGGTAGGAAAAAAATTAAAAATTACAGTTTCTGCCAGTTCACTGAGTTTGTAATTACGAAAAGGTGGCCTCATCAGGGCTCAGGGCTCTGCTTTTGTGGCTGGATCCACCAGGGTCACAGAATTCCACAGATCAGAGTGTCCATCATCCACAGTATTTTGTCTCCCCCAGAAGAGTCCCCAGGAACTGAAGGACTCACTCAGGGAAAGGCCACATTGCCCAGCAAATATTTCTTTTAATGCTCAGTCCTTTCCTAACCTGCAGTTAATTAATTGCCCATTAACTCCCAAGCCTGGGCACCCCCTGCACATTAAGAGCAGGATACAAATGGCAGCACTCTGCCCTACACAGCTTGGGATGTGCCTGCCCTGGAAAAGGATTTGGGGAAGGGTTGTGCTCCAACCAACGTTCATAAATCTGTTATTAACGATCTGGAGTTAATTGCTTATGAATTAACTCAAGCCCAAACCTCTGCACCTGAAGGCCTTAAACCAAACATGTTGAGCTTTGTTCTTGGCTGCCTGAGAGTGAAGACCAAACATGGTGTCCCCAGAAGGGCTGAGGGAGACGAGCACCACAGGGACCAGGCAGGGAGAGCACCTTCATCCCAGCCAGCACGAGGATCCGACCCCTGGTTCTCCCTTTGGACCCAAATCCTGAGCCCTCTCTGGCCACATTCTCAATTGTGTGTGGCTCCCACCAGCACGAGGAGGCACTGGAGGGTTGGTGCAAATTAAGGAAACGAAGTTCCAGGGGTTTCTCCCAGAGAGAACGAGCAGCATTCCCAGGTGGGCCAGGAGAAGTTTTCTCTCCTCATGGAAGCAGGGATGGGATGATGTGGGAACAGGTGGGGTGGTGATAATTACAGAGCTGTTGCTCCTGCCTGGTTGGGAACATACCTGAGCTCACACCCTGCGCTCACCCATCTGAGCTGACCCACCTGGTAGCTTTGGCTCCCTCCTGAGCCTTGAGGTGCAGCAAACAGCCCCAGATTTCAAAAACATTTTAAGGAGCTGGGCTCAGCAAACATGAAATGCTTTTATTCCCCCAGGCAGACAAACCCTGGCTCAGGTTTATCTCTGGGAGAAAAATTGCAATTTTCTATGTCATGCTGGCCCTCAACTGTCCCATGAGGCACCTTTGGTGGGGAGAAATCCCACAGGGTGCTGCCAAACCCTTCCACACTTCCCACACCATTCCCAGGGCTCTGGGATTTAGGAACCAGCCCTCCACAAGCCTGGATCACAGCTCTGCTGGGCAGGACTGAGGGAGGCAGAAGGATTAAAGTCTTGATTGATGGCTCACCTTCCTCACAGCCATACAATTGTGTCTGCTCCAAATAAGGACTTATGGGTAAATTGTTGATAAAAGCGAACTTTCAGGGGTTTTGGAGGTACAAAACTTCCTTCAGACCAGCTCTAAGTGCTGCTGTAGGACTGCACAAGCTGCCCCCAAGCATGTGGGAGCCTGGCCTAGAGTCCAGTGTTCCTGGGTGATCCCAGTCCTTGTATCCATAGGGAGGCGACCAGCAGGAATTTTAGCAGACACTAAATTGGACCTCTTGTCCCCCACAAACTGTGGAATTACCTCTGCATTCCTGGTGAATTTACCTGCAGTGAGACACAGGAGCTAAAATGATTTCCTTCCATGCCCAGCAGCATCCCAGGTGCAAGAGTGAGGGAGGAACAGATTTGTGAGGAGCACATTTGGCAGAAGCTGGGAAATGCCTTGGCTGAGCTCTCCAGAGCTGTTGTTTGACCACTTGAAGGGCTGGAACAATGTCAGCATTGCTGTGTCTGAACAAAAATGTCCAAATTGTTCCAGGAATTCATCTCAGAGGTCACAGAAATGGGGCCAAAACTTCTCAGGAAAGAGATAGAGCTGTGTAGGAAATGAAATCTGAGCAAATTACTTGGGAACACAAACCCCAGCTCAGCCTATCCCAAATCCCACTGGAATTTCTGTCCTGGAGCAGGATCCCTCTGGGCAGGGGCCACCTCCATCCTTGGCCAGAGTTTGGAACTGAGGAAAACTGAGACCTCAAAAAGCAAAAAACACCATTGAACCCGGGTGTGACAGAACATTCCTCAGGCACCCCTTCCCCATCCCACAGGAACTGGCTCCATCAGGCGTGGGAGCAGAGAGGGGTTCCCAGGGAATTTCAGGAGTCCTGGTTCCCAATCCAGAATTCCTAGCACCTTACACAGCTCAGGGCACTCATCTCTCCCACAAACCCCTTCCACCTGTCCCCTGGAATTGCAAACAAGGAATTAAGCACAATTTTGTTTGCTTGTGCCAACTGCAGAGGGGAGTGGAGTTAATTTTATTCCAGGGTATTTTGCCTGTGAGGAGAATGATTTTGCTGGAATGACGTCCTGGAGAGTCTCCCCACAGACTCAGGATTTGTGGCAGGATTCCTCTGCCAGAGCCACGATGATGACGCTCCACTTCAGGCTCCTGTAACTCATTTTATCCTTGGGAAGTCATCCCCAATGTGCCCCAAATCTAATGGAAGCGGAAGCAGGATGAGATGTTCCACTTTATTCATTGAGTAATTCCAGCCTCTTTCTGTGATCATTACCCCAACTGCTCCTTCCATTAAATCAAGTAAAATTGCTTTTCTCTCTCATTGCAAAATGAAACCAGTGAAATCCACTTCTTATATTTGTGGAGCTTTGGAAAAAATAAAGAAAAACAAGAAAAAAATAATTTGGGGTGGAAAAAAGTGGGTGTTTTTCCCCTACTCATTTAATTTTTGAGTATAGTGTAAACAAAGGAAGTGTAAAGCAACCAAGAAAGAAAATCTGGGATAAAAAAGATATTTGTAAGTACTCTAATAAATATTTAAAGTTATTTGTGCTCTCTAGGGAATATTCTCCCTTTGTTTCAACCCCACACTCTGGGCTGAGGTTTCCAGCTTGTTCTGCCAGCACAGGGACCTTCCCCACTCCGTGCAGGAGCTGCTCCAGCTGCAAAGTCACTTCTCACTTGTTCTTCCCCGCCTGGAAATGAAATTGGAAATGAAGTGTGAGGAGGAAACTCTTCTGCTGAAAGGGTCTTGTCACCTTCAGAGGGAGAGGGAGGGGCTGGGGCCGGGAACACTTCCCTGGCTCGGCTGGAAGTCTGTTCTGACAATGCAGCACCAGTTCTGCAGGAATTGGAAATGGGATTTGTTGCCTGGGAATGAAAGCAGGATCCTTCCCAAGGCCTCTGTTCCAGAGCTTTCTACTCGAGCAAAGCAGCAGAACTTCCCTCCCTGCTGTCCATGAGCAGAGTTCTCCCTGACTCAAGCTCACCAGGTCAGGTCACAACCAAAGCTGCCACTAAAACCCAATTTTCCATTTCCTCACCCTCTGCAGCACTCTGGGCACACTCTACTTGTTTCCTGTCATGGGAATCCTCTGGGGTTTGGGGATGCACAGAAGCCTCTGGTGAAACTCCTCTTTTTCTGCCCATCACTTTGCATCACCCTAAAGGTTCATCTCAAAATGTTCAACCCCCTTGGCATTTCCTGCTGCTCTCGGCTCCTCCTGCCAGCAGGATTCCCAGTCCTGCAGAGCGGCTCAGCCACACTCTGGGCACACCCTGCTTTCTCCAAGCCTGGGAATCTGCTGGGATTTGCGATGCACAGAACACACCTGGGCAGTGCTGGGCGTTTACAGAACAGAGAGAAGTTTGGGGTCTCACCTGAGGAGCAGCCTGGTCACACCCAGCTCCCTCCCCCAGTGAACACCTGCACTTCCCAACCTGTGGAATCCCATGTGGGAGAGGTGAGTGGGCACAGAGGTGACTCTGTTGGATGGCTGAGTGGGAAGTGCCAAGCTCTGCTCTAATACTGAGATAAAATCCCAAAGCTGCTCCACAGGTGCTTGGTTACTTTGGAATTGCAGATCCTGCAAGGCCAAAGGCCACAAACCTGCCCAAAGCTGATCATTTATGGCCCTTTAGACCCAGACTGAGACCAGATCTGAGACTGAGTGGACCAAGTTCTCCTCAGAGAAGTTGAGTCAGCAAGGGGGTCTCACTGACACCCCTGATCCTACAGGGCGGACAGGATGATCCAATAATCCATCAGAACAGGTGATGGAGTTGTTATTGGGATACTGCACATATTTATACTTCATTAATCAATGAATCCACTGCAACCATCCCTAGGATCACTGCGTCCTCCCTGTGCCTGACCATGGCCCTTCCCTTGCCAGCTCCACCACAGCGGTGTGGGTTTGAAAGGTTTTTCACCATAAATAAGACCAGAAGAGTTTATTGACCTCTTTTGGAGTGACATTCAGGGACACAAAGGGTGGGAGTTGCCTCCCCCAACACAGGACCCCTAATAGTCCCAGTTCTCCTCTCTGCAGGTCACTGTCCCTGCCCAGACCTACTGTGGAGGCTGCAGGTGGGATCCCAGCCCCGCTCATCCCCAGGGGTCTCAGGGGTCTGTCTGGGATGAGCTGTTACCCTTAGCCAGCCCTGCCTCTCCTCATGCAGAGGAGCTGGAATGATTCTGGGACATCTCTCAGCAGCTGAGGCTCAGGAGACTCAGCCCTCCCAGCTGGGATCCATTGCTCCAGCACCATGGCCTAACACCAGCACTAGTCCCCAGGGACACGAACCCCTTCAGTGCCGTGTGGCTCAGCTCTGGGCATGAGCCAAAGCAGCTTCGAAGGTCACCAGGTTCCTCTGCCAAGGCTGGGAGCAGCAGCTTGGCCCTTTCATCTGTCAGCTCTGCTTTACATCCCCCATAAATTCCTGGCATCCCATCCCAAAATAACTCCCTCCACCTCTGTTTCAGCCTCCAGCCCATCAGGCTGTTCCTGCCCTGTCACCTCCTGTTCCCCTGTGTCACATCACGGGCTCGCTGTGACAGGACAAGCTCAGCTCCCGCAGCCAGGCAAGCCTGGATGTGGTTTGGGGGGTAAAGGGAGAGGACAGGGAGTCAGGAGTGGAATTAAATCCAGCACCTTTGATCAGCAGCACCTTAATCACCCTTCCCAGAGGGGTTTCCTTCCAGCCCTGGAACTGTTTGCGATAGTTCAGCTCCAAATCCTGTTGGATCCTTACCCCTCCAAAAGCATCTCCTCCTCTCACCCTGATCATCAGGAGTCCAAGGAACAGATTCCCTCCATTGGTCAGTGGGGAACAGGATCCCTCTCAGCCCTCCAGAATCATGCATCATCAGGGACTTCATGAATGGATTTATATTTTAAGGATTCTTTGTGCCCAGAGGAGTGACAGAGCAAGCTGGACATGTCACAGTGTCACAGGAAAAGGCTGCTGACACTGAAGGCATTTTAGGGCACTGCCTCAACCCCTGCCATGGAAAGCCAGTGGGGAAGAGGAACAAAGAACAAGGTGAAACTCCTGAAGGGAAGTAGGTTTAGAAGGGCTATTGGGGAAAAAATCCTCCTCTGTGAGGGTGATGAGAACCTGTCACAGTTTGCCCAGAGCAGCTGTGGCTGCCCCTGGATCCCTGGGAGTGTCCAAGGCCAGGTTGGACGGAGCTTGGAGCAGCCTGGGATAGTGGGAGGTGTCCCTACCCATGGCAAGGGTGGCACTGGGTGAGCTTTAAATTTCTTTCCACTCCAAACCATCCTGGGATTCTCTGATACCCCTGCTTTACTCGAGGCTGAAAGGAGCTGATCAAGAGACCTCGGTTGTGTTGCTAAATATGAGCATGGATAGATCCCAAAGCTACAGAACATTCCCTCCCTCCAGAGACAACAGTCAGCCTTCACTACAGGCTGTTATTAATAATTAGTAGCTATGGCAATATTCTACAGGGGTAAAATCCAGTGCTCAGAAATCCTGTGAGGGGCTTTAAAGGGGCAGTGAGGTTCCTGGATACCCTGTGCAGTCGCACTGACACTGATGGGAGAGGAATGTTTGCTACTCTCTCTGCAGACAGACACAGGGATGGATTCATGTGCTGCCCACGGGGCAGAGTCTCAGCTGATGTAAGGAGACAGCTCCAAAGAGCCAGGTGATCATCTGCCTTTGCAGGGCCAGCAGAGGGATGGCTCATGCCCTTGGTTTGGAAATGCCAGATGGAAAAGAGATGGGAGAGGAAAAACCTGCACAGTTTCTGTGGGGACAGAGGGCTTTGTGCTTCTGAGGGATGGCAAGGATCACTTCCTCCTGAACTGCTCAATTTTACCTTCAGATAGCTCTTTTTCAGCAGGAGGTGAAGCTCACTGGGCTGGCAGAGGAATGGGACAGGAGGGAGCCCTGGAGCCCCCATGGAATGTGCTGTCCCTGCAGGGCACATCCTGCCCTGGGCAGGTGGCACCTGGGACACAGGGACAGAACTGCCCCTCAGTCCAGGGAGGAACTGAGATCTTCATCCCCTGCCCTCAAAACTTCCCTCAGGGTGGAGCTCCCTGGTGACACAACAGGGGACACTTCCCAGCCCTCCCACTCCAGCTCTGTGCCTGGAGCAGCTACCAGACTGGCAATCTGCACATTCTGCACAGGGGGCCAAAAGGAGTTTGGAGGGGCTCAGGCTCCTTGGTCCCTGCCCTGGTGTGGCAGACAAGGGAGGGAGGGACAGGACAGGGCTGGGAGCAGCAAAGAGACCACCCTGATGGAGCCTCACACGGATTGCAGGGTGCCAGAGATGATCTTTATGCCTAGTGCTCCTGAAACAGCCTCCTGGTGCTCCTGAAACAGCCTCCTGGAGCTGAGCAGTGACATTTCCCTTCTGTGGGATCAGAGGCTGCAGCCGGGAGCTGTCTGTGCCTCCTGTCACCGACTCTGAGCAGCTTCAGCAGGAGAACAGCAATCTGTGACTTCAGGTTAATGGCTTTGCTGTTCTACCTTATCAGGTGTCTCCTACAGCTGCTCCTGGGATGAGTGATGGATTTCCAGCCTCAGCAGTTAACAAGAGGGACGAAAAGCATTCAGCCCCACATGCACTCCCTATCTGTGATGACACTTGTCCTTCTGTTTCTACTGAACCCTGGATTGAATGTTTTATTTCCAAACATTCCCCCTGGGCCAAAGCCACCCCTGCAGTCGATCAGAGACACTCTGGGTTATTTTTGAAAGGACAAGATTGCTGTTTGACTGCAAATCCCCACAGCTCCACCCTGACCTCACTGGGGACAGGATTTGTGCTCAAGGTGGTCGAGCTCTGCTGTCCCAACCCCAAAGTGTACTCAGCACTGAGATCCAGGTGAGCTCAGGACAGGGATAATCCATGCCCAAATGACCCTGGGCTCAGTTCCAAGCCAGCTTCCCAAACACTGCACGGGCCAAACGCACTGAGGTCCTGTGGGAGTTCTCCCAGTGTAACCCCCGTGCATGTCCTGGTGCCACTGCAGCTCTACCACCCTATAATGACAGTGGGATAACTCCCAATTCCTCACTGAGCATTCCTGGAGTGTTTGAGTGCTCCTCACAAACATCATTCTGTGCCCAGTGGTTCCTCTGGATATTAATGACACTGAGCATTGATTAAAAGAATGGGAAGGGACTGTGGCTGTGAGATGAATCGGGGCCCATGGAGAGGGTGACAACAGGAACAGAGCCCCGTGTCCCCCGGCTGGCAGCAGGAAGGGTGAGTGGCTGAGCTGTGGGTGGGACACTTGGGATGGCAGAAGGGGAAGTGCCCAGAGGAAAGGGCTGACCTGGGATGGGGCAGGAGCCATGAACTCCTCAGTAGCTGCTTCACTGCAGGCCTTGCAGCAATCACTGTTATTGGCTGGGGATTGCTTCTAATTTGGGACTTGTTCCCCTTAGGAAAAGGATTTAAAAAGCATTTGACTGAAACAATTACCTGAATTAAAAGGCTTTTAAATAATGAAGCAGCATTTATAGAAGAAGGTTTGATGTTCAGTGTCCCCCATGCCAGGAGCAGGCTGCAGGTGCAGGTTCCTGCCAGGAATAGGACCTTGCCCAGCAGAAATGCCTATTAAGCCCCAGGCTGAGAAAATAAATCTCCTTTCAGCCAAACAGCTGCGTTTCCTCACCATCTTCTCGCTTATCTTTACACTCCAGCCACAGCATTCCCTCAGTGCTGGATAACCCCATAAGGGCTGCCCGAGCCCCTCATAGGGGAGGATTTTGGGAGGATATTTGTGGGCAGATCCAGAGGGACATGGGACTGTTGGAACATGCACCTTCTGTGCTGTTACTCTGGTGAGATGGATTTCATCCCAGGCCTTGGGAAAACTGCAGCTTCTCAGGGCAAACCAGGAATTTCTGCATTCTGTGAGAAAAGCACGAAGCTTCAGGGTCACATCCAAACCTTCCTTTGGAGCTGGGCTGAGAGGGCTGGGGGTGTTCACCTGGAGAGGAGAAGCTCCAGGGAGAGCTCAGAGCCCCTTCCAGGGCCCAAAGGGGATTGAGAAGAGCTGGAGAGGGACTGGGGACAAGGGAGGGAGGGACAGGACACAGGGAATGGCTCCCACTGCCAGAGGGCAGGGCTGGATGGGACATTGGGAAGGAATTGTTCCCTGTGAGGGTGGGCAGGCCCTGGCACAGGGTGCCCAGAGCAGCTGTGGCTGTCCCTGCATCCCTGGAAGTGTCCAAGGCTGGGCTGGATGGGGCTTGGAGCAGCCTGGGACAGTGGGAGGTGTCCCTGCCCATGACAGGGGTGGCACTGGGTGGAACTTAAGGTCCATTTCAACCTAAACCACTGCATGATCCTCTGCTGGTCCATGTCCAGCTCGTTGCCCACCAGGAGTGCAGAACTGTCCTCAGTGAGCATTTGGACACCTGTCCCTGTACTGCTGCCTCAGAAACGCAACTTTGATTTAACTGCACATTTACACTTCAAACCCTCAGCTCAGCATGGCACAAAGGCTGTAATTACCATTCCAGGGAAACTCGCTGCTCGTTCGCCTTGTGGCTCTGACAGCTCTTGGACCCCATTAAAGGAGGAGTGTCAAACAGGCACCAAACACACAAATGTTTGTTTCTTCTCTTCCCATTCTGGAGAGGGGGAGGGGGCCAGGCTGCGGCAATGAGTAGGAAAATCGGCTGTTAAAGGAGGAGGCCAAGCCATCCCAAAGCGGTTGGTGATTTTCAGAGTGAAATGTGGGAACGGTTCCTGTTTTCCAGGCACAGGGGAGCCAAAGCCCTCAGGGAACAGCAGGATTACACACACACAGGGTGAGCACACTGGACGAGCTGAGGTCCTTGCATTTCCCCTAAAACCCTCTCATATCAACAGCCAAAGGCAGGAACGACTCTCATCTCCTTCTCCCATCATTCTGATGGGAATGATGTGCTTGGCATCTGTGGAACAGTGTCAGAAGGAAATCACCGGAGTGGCTCTTGGAGCACTCAGCTCAAAGGTCATCCTTCATGTCTGCTTAGGAGAGAGAACCTCTGGTTAAGGCTGGGTTAAATATTTCCCTTTAAACCTCTTCCCTCCAGCAGAAAATTCCTTTTAGGCAAAAACCATAGGCCTTCTTTCTGTCCTTCTGTCCTTCTGTCCTTCCTTCCCCAGGACCTTCACATTTCCCTCCAAGCATTCTCAAGAGGATTTTGTTAAATTCACTTTTTTGGTGATAAAAACTCGTTAAACGTCTCCCTCCAGACCCCCTCTGAGAAAACAAATTAATTTAGAGCTCAGGATTTTCAGTAAAATGATAAAAAATATCCATAGGGAGAATCCTGGGGGTTTCCCAACCTGATTTTCTTCCTTGTGAAGGAAGTGCACAGATAAAAATAATTTGTTTTGCTGAGAGCACATTAACTTTATCCTAAAAATTTCAGTCTGAATCAGTTCTAGTGACTCCAGGACCAGCCAGGATGGAAAACCAGCCCAGCAACACAGAACAAGCAGAAGTTAATAAATATTTCAGCTCTGTAGTTGGAAATAATTTGGATGATGCCTCCATATCCTACAAGAATAATTAAATCCTTCACGTTGCAGTGCCCCAAAGCAGTATTTGATTGCACAGACAGAATTCAATAGAATTAAAGAGCTTGTTAAACATCAGCTCCTCAAGTCAAACAGTTTAAACCTGAAGCTCCACATCATCTGCATGGAGGAGGATTAAGAGCACCTATCCAGGAACATTCCAGAACTTGTCACAGCTGTGGAGAAACAGTTATCAGGATGTCTGAGTCAGGCTTAAGGCAGCTTTAAGGCTGGAATTCTGGTCTCCTGAGGAATGCCCTGATCAGGAGATGTTTGGCTCTCCCGAGCGATGCTGGCTCAGCCCTTCTGCCTTTGTGACTTTTTGTCACTTTTCGTGTCTCTCCCCTCCACCATGCAAGCAGGTTTAGGAAGGCCTGGACTCTGCCTCAGACAGAAAAGGCACCACCGACCAAAACCTCCCCCTGCAGGGGCCAAGTGCTGTTCAAATCCTGCATTTCTGGCTATTTTTACTTTCCACGTCTCAGAGAAATTTCCTCTGTTTTGGGCTCAGTGAGCTCCTGTCACCATTATAAGAAGTGAGTTTAGGTTCAAAGGGCCCTCAAAGCCCACTCAGTGCCACCCCTGATGTGGGCAGGGACACCTTGCACAGTCCCAGGTGGCTCCAAGCCCTGTCCAGCCCAGCCTTGGACACTTCCAGGGATTGGGATCCCACAATGTCTCTGGGCATCTGTGCCAGGGCCTCTCCTCACAGAGGATTGCACCCCTCCAACCCCTCTGTGCCAAGGTCAGAGTGGAGTGTTCAGGGAGTTTAGTCCTGAAGTTTGAGTTAAACATGGAAATAACAAAGAGAGGCTTTACCTAAAGCAGGATTATCCATGGTGGTCTGCACTGAATGGGCCCTGCACATGGGAAACCTCGTTAAAGAGGGAGGGAAATACTGATTTTGTGGGGAGCTGCTGCCACATTCCTGGAGGGAATGACTGAAGGTGGTCCTGACAGGGCAGCCAGGGATGGGGACAAGGAGGAGCCTGTCCCCCAGAGCTGGGCACTGTCACTGCCTACAAGCCTGTGGTGACACTGATGCCTCAGTGCATGGCAGCCAACCAAGCAGTGATTAGAGTGATTCGGTGAATGCAGAAAGAAATTGAGAAATTAATTGTAAAATGAAGATATAAAATTGGCAGCACCAGTTCACTCCTGCTGGATCCCCCATTCCAGCTCTGACTGCTGGATTTTTAATTCATTTATGGAATTTTAAGGTCCTGGCAGGAGCTTGAGCTGTACTCAGTTTCTGGGAGCACCCATTTACCCGAGCACTGAGTCTGGTGCCATGAAACCAGAGATTAAAACATTTCTTCCAATCCTCACCCATATGAAAGATGAGGAAGATGCCACTCAAAATTAAGTTTGGGGTTTTTTTAATTTCATGGGAAAAACTGTGTCAAGATTAAAAGGAAAATACAAATCCTTCTTCAAATCAGAAAGGAAAAGTGAAGAATTCACAGATTAATTGGGCAAACAGAAGTGTCTCTCCCAAATATCCAAATATTATCCAGGCATTAATGGAATATTTAATACTAATGACTTTGAAGAACTTCATTTCCTTGTTAACATTCTGAAAACCTTTGTCTGTTCATGTAACATCCACTTCTGAGCAAAAAGCCCTTTGGAATGGAGAAGCTACCCTTTGTTTGGAGAACTCTGTTGATTTTTTAATACTTTTTTCCTTTCCTTTCTCACCAAAGAGACAAATGACCTTTTCCTGTGAAGGCACTAATTGTGATGCACTTTTATTTTCAGTTCTCGATGAGAGGCTGCAGGGCAGCCCAGGTGCCTCTCCCTTGGTTGCTCTGAGGAGGTCAATCAGCCTCGGACTTGGGGCTGTGGGATTTAATTGTGCCTGGACTTTGTTCCCATTAAGGGTTAATGAGAACATCACACCCCGGGCTGAGCAGGGCAAGGTTCATCCTCTGACACATCAAACCCAGCACAGGGAACAATTCCTTTCTCTTCCACTGACCTGAAAGCACAGCATTGCAAAGAAAAAATATTGGGCAAGGGAAGGGGCAGGAGCTGGGCAAAGCCTGGTTTCGGCAGAACTGGGTGGAACAAAAGGTGATTTTAGCAATCAGGATCTTCTGTGCCCTGAGGCAGCTTCAAAAGCCACATCTGAGCCCTCTCAGGTCCAGGGTCCTCCTCCAGCTCACCCTGTTTCCCAGCAGCCTGGATTTCTGGGAAGCAGTTTTTGTTTGGTTTTCATTTAGTTTATCCTCCAAACTCCACCTGTAATCCAAGAGGAGGAAATGTGAACCTTTAATTCAGGGATGATTCCATCTTCTTTGGAACGAACTCCCAGTTAAATTCCCTGTGCTGAGATGTTCTGTCCATGTTGCTCCATGAGGATGCTGCTTGTGTGCCTTTAATTACTAAGGATTGTAGATCCCTGAAATAGTTTGGAAAACCGACCTCAATTTCAACAATTGTACTTCAAGTCCATCTTTCTCTACTGCCCCAAGCCAGCTACTCATAAATATTAGTGGAATTGAGGACTCTGGAAGCAGGTATGGATTATTTTGGAGCACAAGTGGGATGAGGAGCAGCTGAGGGAGCTGGGGGAGCTCAGGTGGAGAAAAGGAGGCTCAGGGGGGACTTTCTCCCTCAGAATTTTTTAAGTATTTCTGGTACACATTAAAACTAATTTGGTTTATTTTTTTAGAGAAGCCATCATGGCAAAACTGAGCTTTCCACAGACTCCTTTTTCTAGGAGAATGTTTCTCAAGTACTCAGTAGATTTACTGGTTAAATTTCCAAATAGGCAGAGGCTTGAACAGGCAGTAAAAATGTTCAATTTGTTCCTACCAGACTGGCCCTGTCACAGGTGTGTTTGTCTGATCTTGAAATTCTCCTGATCCTTTGGGGTTTATAGAGAGGGGTGGGAACAGCTCTCCAGGGCAGGGTGAGATAATTAATTCTGCATCCAGGCAGGGCCCTCGTGTCTCCCTCAGCTCTAGGGTGCTCTTTGACTAAAAGCCTCATGGAATTGGAGCCTTCTGGGCTTCAGTTGTTTCCCAGCCCAGGATTTAGAGCTGCAAGTTCAAGGTCTCTTTGTCCTTTTCCATGTGAGGGCCCCAGATCAGCTCAGCAGGGGCCTCTTTGTCTGTGCACTTTGTACAGGGCATGAACTGCTCCAGGGGGAAACGTGGGGCTCGGTCAGATTGTGAATACCACTTCCCACCCAATTCCTGGGACGTTTTCTCCAGAGGCCACAGGCAGGACTCTAAACACAGCACACAACACCACCCTGAAATTCAGGCTCTGACTCCCCTGAAAGAGGAAGGGCTCCATCCTTTTTCTGGCAGGATCCTGGTTCAGATGCAGCAGCACATCATCTCCAGCTCCAAGCAAGAAGGAGGTGTCTTGTAAACTCCGCAAATTAATTAATGAATCTCTCCAAAACTTTCCTTTTTCAGGAAGACTGGAATGCCATCAGAAATATGGTAATGTGCCATTTGCTAATCCCCCTCCTGTTCCATCTGGGCACAGTAAGATCTTCCCTCTGATCTGTTTTCCATGTACTTGTCAGAGTTGTTAGATCTTGAACAAGAACTGAAGTTTCTTCATCCTTATTCCCCAGTCCTCACGTAAAACAAATCAAGATAATCTTGGGGTTTTTTTCCCAATTAAGCCAAGGCTTGTGCAGGCTGCTCAGGCTCTATCACAGTGAGAGATCTGGAGTGAATTTTTCCTGTTATTTTTCTTTCACGATCTTCTCTTGATCATAATTGGATTCTAAAATTAGCCTGAGAAAGGGACTAATTCAAATTTATGACTAAAGATTGGTCTTTCTAACCACAGGGTGCATTTCTGCTGCTGATAGAAATATCAGAGTATGATCTGACAAAGAAGGAGTGAAGGGGTGAAAGGTGCTGCTGTGACTCCTCAGCTCCTCGTTCTGCTCACAGGTAGAGACACAAATTCCAGTGTGGGACAAATCAGGGTGTGTCCGTCTGGGAAGCCTGTATGGCACAAAGCCCCTTGGAAAACAGTCCCTTGGTTCTGGAGAGCTGCTGCTGATCCTGCTCCTGCTCCCGCTCCTGTTCCTGTTCCTGCTGCTGCTCCTGCTGCTGTTCCTGTTTCTGTTCCTGCTCCTGCTCCTGTTCCTGCTCCTGCTGCTGCTCCTGCTGCTGTTCCTGTTTCTGTTCCTGCTCCTGCTCCTGTTCCTGCTGCTGCTCCTGCTGCTGTTCCTGTTTCTATTCCTGCTCCTGCTCTCGCGCCTGTTCCTGTTCCTGTTCCTGTTCCTGTTCCTGTTCCTGTTCCTGTTCCTGTTCCTGTTCCTGTTCCTTCTCCTGCTCTCGCTCCTGCTCCTGCTCCTGCGGCTGCTCCTGCTGCTGCTCTCACTCCTGTTCCTGTTCCTGTTCCTGTTCCTGTTCCTGTTCCTGTTCCTGTTCCTGTTCCTGTTCCTGTTCCTTCTCCTGCTCTCGCTCCTGCTCCTGCTCCTGCTGCTGCTCCTGCTCCTGCTCTTGCTCCCGCTCCCGCTCCCGCTCCTGCTCCCACTCCTGTTACTGCCCCTACTCCTGCTGCTCCTCCTGTTCCTGCTCCTACCCCTGTTCCTGCTCTTGTTACTGCCCCTGCTCCTGCTCCTGGTTCTGCTCCTGCCCCTGNTGCTCCTGCTGCTGCTCCTGCTCCTGCTCTTGCTCCCGCTCCCACTCCTGCTCCCACTCCTGTTACTGCCCCTACTCCTGCTGCTCCTCCTGTTCCTGCTCCTACCCCTGTTCCTGCTCTTGTTACTGCCCCTGCTCCTGCTCCTGGTTCTGCTCCTGCCCCTGCTCCTGTTTCTGCTCCTGCTCCTGCCTGTGGAGCAGTGGCTGGGCTCAGGCCACCCTCCATGGGCATGCCAGGGGTCATTTCCCTGATTCCTCCTGTCACTAATGAGAGCCTGACCCTCTGGATGAACATTCCCAGCTCCTGAATGAGGCTCCCTCTCCAAACCAATCCAGGAGTTCAATCCACTGTCTCCCAGTGGCCAGGAGTGACAAGGAATTCAGCTGGGAAAGCAGCGACAGTTCTCACATGGCCTCAGCACAGCGATGCTTCAGCTACAAAATCTGAGCTGTCAAATCCCTGAACCTTGTGTCTATCACGAAATATGCAGGGGTTTCCACGTCTGTGGCTCTCTGTCATGTCCTGCATGCCCCAGCCTGCTCTGGTGAACGCAGATGCGTTCATTCCAACCCTGACCCCGCTTCCCTTTTTCTAATGAGAGGGAGCAGTGAATTGAGTGCTCTTCTGAATCTCTGGGGAGATCCCTGGCAGCAGAGACAATGGAGAGATCCTGGAATCAGAATCCCAGGATGGATGGGTTGGGAAGGGACCTCAAAGCCCACCCAGTGCCACCCTTGCCATGGGCAGGGACACCTCCCCCTGTCCCAGGCTGCTCCAAGCCCCAATGTCGAACCTGGCTTTGGACACTGCCAGGGATGCAGGGGCAGCCACAGCTGCTCTGGGCACCCTGTGCCAGGGCCTGCCCACCCTCATTGGGAACAATCCCTTCCCAATATCCCATCCAGCCCTGCCCTCTGGCAGGGGGAAGCCATTCCCTGTGTCCTGTCCCTCCAGGGACTGGAATGGTGATGTGGATCCAAGTCACTTCATCCCCATGTGACTTTGGGGAAGTCATGGTGCTTTCCTCTTTCCTGTCTTTACAATGAAACAGGGACAATGTCACTGATCTACTCTCAGAGCTCCTGTCACCCACAAACCGAGAGTTCCTGTCACCTACAAACCTGTGTCTGTCACCTCTGAGCACTCTGGGACAACTGAAGAGGGGGGATTTGGATGAACTTTAAGTTCCCTCCAAACCCAAACCACTCTGTGATTCCATGGACTCAAGATCTGAGTGCCCTCCATATGTTAATACTTCAGCATTTATTTACTTCCCTATTTCTGTCCCATTCGCAGTCCATTTCCAGGCTGGCCATCAGCAAAGCTGCACAAAGCAGCCTTTAATATGGGAGGGGAATGATGCTGATGGGAGCCCTGTTCCCATTTATTAGGCTTTTGTCTTTCAGAGAAATAAAATTGATGTGCTCACAACTGGGGGAGTTGTTTTTCCAGGGTTTAGTGGAGCTGAAATGATGCTTTGGCCTTGTTCTCCTCAGGGTGGATTTCAGCCAGGGTGGAGCAGCAGGGCCTGGCAGTGAGGATATGGATTTCAAATAGGAACTCCCACTGTTTAATGAATATTAGCTGGTGGTATCATGATCCAGAACTGCTACTGCCCTTGGAGTTTTCCAGCATGGAATTCAGGAGGCCTCTTAAGGAATCAGGAGGGAAAATGACAGAATTTCTGTATGGCTGGAATTGCTTAAATAAAAGGAAATCAAAGCTCTCCTTGCAGGTCCCACTGTGTGACCCACCCTCATCCCACCAAGAGCCAGGGGCTGCTGAGACTGAGTAGGTTTGGGGACAGCTCCAGCTCTATGGGAGTTATGCCCTGACAAAAACCCCAATTAGAGTCCAAAGAGGTTTTCCCCATCAATTTCCAGAGTCAGAATCAGCTGGGAGGAAAAGCCAGATTTTTTTCTCACACCACATTTTGAAGTAAGTGAAATTTTGTCTCCCTTTCCCCTCCCAGTCACAGAGATTTCAATTTTGGTCTTCTTAATGAAGAAGTTGGTCCCTTGTCCATCCATTAAACTCCCCATCACTGCGTGATCCAATGGATTTCTAAAAAGCAGGGAAGGAGTGGCATAAATAAATAAATAAAGCCAAATCAAGGAGGAACTTTTTGTTTTGACAGGAATCAAACCATTTTAGTGACCCAGCCAATCATCAGGAGCAAGGAAAAATCTCTCTAAAGACACTTTGCTGAGAGCCAGGCCCTGCCCAGCTCCTTCCCCACTGCTCCCGGGAGAAGGCCCATTCCTGGGAAGGAAGGAAGGCTGGGATGAGCTGATTTGGGTTTGTCTTCCTCTCCTTGCTGTTGATTCCTTTGTCTCCATCAGATTTCCTGGGGCTGATCCCCTCCTGCAGCTGCAGTCTCCTGGAACAATGCAGGGATTGCTGGGCTCGCAGATTTCCCCTGGGAAATGGAATATCCAGGACAGGCCAGAGCCAATTCCTGGCTGGGTTCAGCCGGTGCCAGCCCAGTAAGGATTAGTCCCCAGTCACTGGTGGGTGACAGCAGCCAGACCCCTCTGCTTCAGGCAGGAGCCAGGGATGGTAGGACCTGTTCCCTTTGGAGAAGTGGGATCTTACCATGGAGGAGGTTGTGAAACACAGACACAGAGTTTGTGGGGGTTGTACAAAGAATAACAGAACCATGGAATTGTTCAGGTTGGAAAAGATCTTTAAGGTCATCGAGTCCAACCATGAACGAGAACCATCACGTTCACCACTAACTCACACCCCAAGTGCCACATCCACATGTTCTGTGAGCACTTCCAGGGATGGGGACTCCACCTCTGCCCTGGGCAGCCTGGGCCAATGAAGAAACTTTCCCAGTATTCAGTGTGACCCTCCCCTGGCCCAGCCTCTCCTCCTGTCCCTGTTCCCTGGGAGCACAGCCCAACCCCCCCGGCTGTCCCCTCCTGTCAGGAGTTGTGCAGAGCCAGGAGGGCCCCCCTGAGCCTCCTCTGCTCCAGGCTGAGCCCCTTTCCAGCTCCCTCAGCCCCTCCTGGGGCTCCAGCCCCTTCCCAGCTCCGTTCCCTTCCCTGGACATGCTCCAGCCCCTCTGGGTCTTGTTTGTCATGAGTGGCCCAAAACTGACCCCAGGACTGAGATGCCTCAGCAGAGCCCAGAGAGGGAGGATTGATTCCTTGATTTTCCATGGAGGAGGCTGGAAAACACCAATACAGAGTCTGGAGAGTTTGCACCAGAAAATGAAAATGAGCCTTCCCAGAGCTATTCAGTGGGAGCAGAGATTCCCAATTGCTTCTGATTCAAATAATGCAGGAAATTCTCTCTTTTGTTTTTCAAGCAGTTCTATTTTTTCCCAACTTCTTTTTGAGTGTGCCTGGAAATATTTGTTTGGAAATGTTTAAAGAAAACCTTCACAAACAGAGTCTGCTTCCCACATACATCTTTTATAGCTTTCTTTCTCCTCTCCTTGCTTTCAAAACCCCAGTCCTCAGCACAGACATGTCTCTTATTAAAAAAAAAAAA
>VYXF01001781.1:225394-240827 GCA_013397295.1 Polioptila caerulea
AAAAAAAAATAAAAAAGGAACATTTCCAGTGACAAGGCAAGGTGGTGCCACAAGGAAGGACCTTGGATGGATGTAAGATTGCCTTTCTTTTTCCCGGGCTGGAGATTCTGGCCAATTATGTGTCCTCAGCTACAGGACCTGGGGACCTTTTTCTTTTCTCTCCACCTTCCCCTTGGAGAGGAGGCAGCTGCTTCTCCCAGCAGTGCTGGTCCAAGGCCCAGCTCCTTTTCCTTTGAGGTTTCATTTAGAAAGGAGCTCCTGGTGTGAAAGGAGCTGGAGCTGTTTGAGCAAAGCCACCCAGGCCTGCCTGGTCACAGCCACCCCTCCCTGGAGCAGGACACTACAGACCCAGCTGGGGGAATCACAGCATCCTTAAGGTTGGAAAAGGCCTCCAGGATCATCAAATACAACTCTGCCCTGAGGACCCCCATTCTCAATAAACAACAGCACAAAGTGCTACCTCTGCTTGTTTTTTGAGCACTTCCAGGGAGAGGATTCCATCCCTGCCCTGGGCAGCTGTGCCAGACCCTGACAGCCCTTTCCAGGAAGGATTTTTCCAAGATCCAACCTGATCCCTGAGCATAGGAGGAAGGGGAGATTAAAGGAACAAGACTTGTTCAGATTAAGCTCTCTGAAGGAGTGGAGGTGACTCTAAAAATGTCCCCTGCTCACCCTGAGTGACACAGAGCCACATGCCCAGGGTGGGCAGGACTGTGTCACACGGCCTCAGTCTTCCCAGATTTGCAGGAGGTTTCCCTGCTGGGCCACCACAGCCAGCAGCCAGAGGGAGGCACTGAGGGCTCCTATTCTTTTCTCTACTCATAGATATTTATATTTCTCTATTTAAAAAATCCTCCTTAACTGATAGAATTCCAAAAGGAGAAAATCTCCCATTAATGAGCCACCAATAGAGATTTTACAAAGCACCTGACAGGGCTGAAGACATCAATTCTCTGAATTAACTGGAGTGGAGTTGTGGATGCAAGCGGGAGCTCAGCCAGGAACGAATTAAAGGAATTCAGCCTCAGATTCATCAATGCCCTTATTAATATTTTGGCCTCTCTGTGGTCCAGGAGTGATGAGGGAGAGAGCAGAACTGACAGGAAGAACAAGGCTGTTGAACACTCAGTGAGTGTTGTTGGCATGGAGATATGAGAGGTGAGAGGTGAGAACTGTCACCGACACCGGCGTTCTCCCCTCCTCCCGGAGCCTGTGCTCACTGCTGTGAGCAGCTCCTGCCCTCCAGGGCTGGTCCTGCCCGGCCTTGTAATTGGCTGGGAGAGAAAGTCCTGGGGCTGTTCTGCTCAGAGCCTTGGGGGAAATGGGAAGACAGGGAATGTTTGTGCCAGACTGTGACAGGATCTTGGGCTGGGGTTTTATTGGATCCACAATGGGAACAGGAGACAGAGGTAAAATAGTGACAGAGACAGAATTATGGAATCCCAGGATGTTTCAGCTTGGAAGGGACCTTAAACCCACCCAGTGCCACCCCCTGCCATGGGCAGGGACACCTCCCACTGTCCCAGGGGGCTCCAAGCCCTGTCCAGCCTGGCCTTGGCCACTCACAGGGATCCAGGGGCAGCCACAGCTGCTCTGGGCACCCTGTGCCAGGGCCTGCCCACCCTCATTGGGAACAATTCCTTCCCAATATCCCACCCAGCCCTGCCCTCTGGCAGTGGGAGCCATTCCCTGTGTCCTGTCCCTCCATCCCTTGTCCCCAGTCCCTTTCCAGCTCTCCTGGAGCCCCTTTAGGCCCCGGAAGGGGCTCTGAGCTCTCCAGGGAGCATTCTCCAGGCTTACGTTCCAGATGTTCCACAAGTTCCAGAACAGACTGGGAAGAGAAAAGAGACCCCTTTGCCATCCAAGCTGGAAGCTTTGCTGTTTACAGCCCAAGCAGATCCATCACCCCAGAGCAGAATTGTTTGACTTCATTTGTGAAATGCAGCTTTGGCCTGCTGGACTGAAATGTTTCAATATCTCATGCTGATAAATGACCCTCCTTCACTGTTGCTTACATTTAATTTAATGCAGGCCTATGGGTGCACAGCCAGGT
Organism: Polioptila caerulea; assembly: GCA_013397295.1. NCBI lineage: Eukaryota > Metazoa > Chordata > Aves > Passeriformes > Certhiidae > Polioptila > Polioptila caerulea. Next base: position 227,448 of record VYXF01001781.1, read on the forward strand.
TTAAACAACAGATGAACTCACCTGGGAGATTGGAAGGGCTGGCACTGGATGAGCTTTAAGGTCCCTCACAACTGAGACCAGTCTAGGATTCTCTGATTCTATGATCATTGTTAAAATGTGTGATATATTTGATATGTTTATTCATCTACTTAGGGAAAAAATGTCAAACCACTCATGACAAAATCAAATTCAAGGAGTGTCCTCAGAGCTGGTTCAAGTGGGATCCTTCACTCATCAGTGTGGTGGTCCAGAACTGGCAATGTTCCCTTCTGAGCTCATTACCTGCAGTGTCTGGAACAGACAGGCAGCTCCAAAGCCTGATTTGCTTCCCACATTTCAATCCTGATTCCAGGAGAAGAACAAAGTCGTGCCTGTTTCCTTCAGCTTTCAAACAAATCCAGACAATCAGTGGTGGCTGAATCCCCGCTCTGTCACCTCCCCTTGCATTCAGTGCCACCCTCCCTCGGGACTGTCACAAACCCCTGCCGGTCCCAGGGAAGAGGCAAATTCCCTCTTTTCCACTCACACAAACCCTCCTAGTCGTCACCAGACAATTTGCAGACAATTCACCAGCTGCAGGACTCCAACACGCCCAGGTGCCCTCCTGTCCCTGGGGCAGCACCGGCCCCTCCCTGGCCCCAAACCCAGCTGTGCTTGGGGCTGAGCCTCCCGTGGCTCCTCGGCTTTACTCTCCAGGATTGTGCAGGGAATGCAGACCTTGGCATGGACAGATGGCACCAGTGTGGAGATAAATCCCAACCCTCCGTGCCCTCTGTGCCTTCCCAAGGCCACCCATGCACCCTGTCCCTCCCTGCCCCGTGTCCCTGCCCGGGCTGTGCCCAGTGGAGGCGGCTCAGCTGTTCCAGGAGGGTTTGGCTGCCTGGGGCATCCCAAGGGATCACATCCACCCCTGGAAGAGCAGAGTGTCAATCCTTGCCTGGGGCTTCAGTCCTTCCCAGGAGCTCTGGGGCAGTTCAGGGCCTGGAGCCTCCAAGCAAACCGCCCTGCACAGAGATCCCACTGCTCTCATTCCCAGACCATTTTCCAGGCTGGCACAGCACTCTCTGCTCAGATACGATTTTTCTCCCCCAGTTGCCATCAATCCTCAGGAGCTGTTCCAGGCCCCAGAGCTACTGGCTCGCTGTCAGGGCTCCCCCCTGGAGATAAGGCATGTTAATGTCGGGAATGAAGGCTAATGTTGGCTCTCCTGCTCTGGGATCCACCTTTAGTTTCCTGTTCCCTGGTCCACAGAATTATCCATCTAAAGAGTGTTTGGTGTGTGCTCCCGGTTGTGGTGGCAGTGACAGACACTGGAACTCCCTCGGCAGCTCCGGCCCGGGCACTGCCCTGCCCCAGCCCGGCTGAGCTCCCAGCAGGGGCAGCAAATGGATCTCATCGATTTCAGCTCCTTCCCCAGCTGGGCACCGCAGATTGCAGGAGGAGAGAGCTGGAAAAGCTGTTCCTGGGCTCTAAAGGGCAATTACCGATCCTGAGGAGCAAAAACATACTTGGAGAATTCAGAGGAAAGCGAGATAAGTACCTGGAGATAGGGACTAAATGATGTCTGGGAGTTGTGGTTGGGTTAAGAACCAGACATAAACACACAGAATCCGGCCTGTCCAGCAATCAGGACACCTCTGGAAAATCCCGAGGGCTCAGGGGATTTTTAAAAACACATTTCAGACTCTGGTCTGATTCCTGGCTCTTTGGAGGGTTTATATTTCCCATTGTCTCCACTGGCATTTGGAAATGTGGGGAAGGGGAGAGTCCCCCTGAATCCTGGAATTAAAAGACACAGAGTGGAAAAAACAACCAACAAAGCAAGCATCCTTTCCATGATAAAAGATAGATAATAATAATAAAATTGTAACTTGTAACTGTGAAGGACTGATTGAAACTTTTCCCATGAATTTTAAGCTCAGGGAAGCCTCATAAAAGCAGGATGTAAATAACACCTTTTATCTGGAGAAAATAAATCTGAAGAATGTGTCCATTGATTCCTTCCCCTCAGGAATCAAGGACACTTCAACAGTTTTAGAAGGGTCTTGCAGGTTTGGGGACTCTTGTGAGGTGCTTTACCTGTCCTGAGTCCAGGCAGCCTCAAGGTGTGTGCTGCTGCTGCTGCCAGTGAGGAAAGGTGACAACAAAATGCACAAAAATAACAAAAATGGTTACAATTTTCCATTAATTTTGTAGAGGAAAAGGAGAGAGAAGAGAGGGAATTAGGGATCAAAAGCCAAATTTAAGTGGATGCATTATTAATTGTCCAGGCATAGTCTTGAATTGGATGTCAATCATCCAAGCCTGGAAATAGGGTCCTGTAGCATTTTTTTAAATATTTAAATCAACTTAATTGGAATTAATTTTCACATAGAGATAGGCACTGAGTGACTCAGGTGGAGATGGATTTTTTCATTCCCTTCTTTTTCCTTTCTTTTTCCTTTTGTGAGAGAATGACATCAGTGCCTCAAAGCTACAGGAATGTCAAGGGCCATGAAAAACCTTTATTTAAGCCATGCCTGCTCCTGCAGGGAATGTGTCTAATCCTGGCTCTGTGACCTCCGTGGGCAGGTTCCGAGGGAAGCAGCACCAGCTCTATCTCCCAAATACTCATTTCATAATAACTCCCTCATAGGATCAAAGGGAGGCAACCCCAGAGAGACAGAAAAGCCACCAGACAGAGGAGGATTGTCACCATGCAGTTCTGGCCTATTCTGAAGCACTGAACAAATTCTCTTTATTGGTTTTTTCCCCCTAGGCACATTTGGTGATTGATGTCACTGCAGCCCTGGGGAGCAGAGCTCTCCTCCCCTGCAGCAACAACGAGGGGAGGTTTGTACTGGATTTTGTTGGAGTGAGACCTCTCTGTGAGACACAAAGCAATCACTGACTTTAGTCACCTGGGAACAGAGGGCTCAGGCAGAGAGGAGTTGACTGCCCAGCAGAGTGGGCATTTTCCTGGAAAAAATTCCCAAAGGTTCTGGATTCTGTACTTGTGGAGGGCTCTGACCCTGCAGGGGAGGGGATGCATGACCCCACTGGTGCCAGATGAGGAATTGTTTGCCCCAATGGGTTCATACAATGCTCATTCTTCAAACCACTGGCCCATGGAACCCACATTGCCCATTCTGTAGGAAAAGAACTGTAAAGCAAAACCCAGCCCAGCTGTGCCCAGTTTAACCAGTTCACCAGGGGCCCATGTGTGACTTTGGAGTCACCAACTCTCAGGGGCCACAAAGAGACCCCAGGACTGCAGAGCACCTGCGCAGAGGGAAAATATAGAAATTATTTTGGAGAAATGATTATCATATGGATGTTTATTCCAGGAAAATCAATGGATATGTATGTAAAATATAATATAAACCAGGAGCTTTCTCTGTACTCAGCAGTCAGGATGTTTTGGAGAAGATATCCCCTTGTGCATCCATCTGAATAAAGGATTTCTGCTTCTTAATGCTGCATTGGCATGAAGGAGTTTTGTTTTTATGGATTTTTGGTAACACCACCCATCAGTCCAGGATCACAGAATCCTGAGCTGGAAGGGACCCACAGGATCACCCCAACCCCCAGCCCTGCACAGACACCCCAGCAATCCCACCCTGGGCATCCCTGGAGCGCTGTCCAAAGGCTCCTGGAGCTCTGGCAGCCTCAGAGCCAGGACCATTCCCTGGGCAGCCTGGGCTGTGCCCAGCACCCTCTGCGGGAAGAACTTTTCCTGAGATCCACCCCAAATTCCCCTGGCCCAGCTCCAGCTCCCTGTATGACAGAGTCCAGATTTCCAAGGCAATTTTCTGAATTTCCAGTGATCAGGTGCTTTCCCTCCTCCAGAGGAGGCTGCCAGGGAAGATGAGGAGAATGTGAGGGAATGAAAGGCTCTGTCAGTGCCGCTGAAACCTCAGCACCGGGAGGGAAGAGCACAGCACCTTGCGGGCATCCTGCAGGAGCCCAGCCCAGCACTGCCGCGTCTGGGGCTGTGCAGAGGAGCAGGGAGGGGGAAGATGGTCCCTGGCCTTCCTCCAGCTGGGGACGGACCAGCACAGCCCTGCTCGTGGGGCAAACACAGCTGGGGCCTCTCAGCTCCACAGCCACGCAGGGATCCGGCAGGAGCGGGGCTGAGCCGCGGGCTTGGAGCAGCTCAGTCACCAGATGGCCCCGACACCCCGCGGGGATGTGACAAATTCCTGACTTCACAAACCATTTGTACCAGTCCGGCTCTGGGATGTGCTGGGAATGTGACACTGGGTGTGACACGGGATTTGCGTGGCTGTGACACTGGATATGCTGTGGGTGTGACCCGGGTGTGACACAGGACATGCTGTGGATGTGGCCCTGGACACCAGCGCTGGCAATGTGTTCGGTAGGAAGAAATTGAATTCTCTCACTTCAGGTTTCTCTCTGCTCTTTGAATATTTCACAATTAAACACTTCATTTTTAAATCCCACTCCTTTTCCTTTCTTCGCTTGCTTTCTTTCGAACTGTCCCTGCCCCCACCCCGTGTGTTTCCACCTTCTTTTTTGAGGGGAAAAGGAACGAGTGAGAGGAGCTGGGGCTGATTGATGCTCCCACACCTTTCCACGGCAAGTCAGAGGGAGAATTTTCTCTTCTTTTTGTCTCAGATCACTTATTTTTTCTTTTCTTCTTTTCTGGAACTGTCCCCAGTGGGATTAACCCCTTGTCCTGTCGCTCCAAGCCTTGTCCCCAGTCCCTCTCCAGCTCTTCTGGAGCCCCTTTAGGCCCTGGCAGGGGCTCTGAGCTCTCCCTTGGGTCCTTCTCCTCTCCAGATGAACACCCCCAGCTCTCCTAGCCTGGCTTTGTAGGAGAATTTACAGAGCAGATGTTTGATTTTCCAAGAGAGTGGAAACTGTGGGAAAAACCTGTTTGCACTGAGACAACCTCTGGAGCTGGGAATTCCTAGAGTGCATCCAACACCCTCCCTGTGACACCTTTGGTGAACATGGCACAAAACCAGTCCTGGCCAGTTCCAATCATGGCCAGCACCATCTCTTATTTCTGCGATCCTTGGCATCCTTCCAATATTTCAGAGGCTAAGGGGTGGTGGTGGTTGGGGTGTTGGGGTTTCCTTCCATTTTGGAGTGAATTTCCCTTTCCAATCCCCTTCTACCATCTAGTGGGAGATTTGGGTAAAACACATCAGCATGAGTTGATTGCTGAGAAAATACCAGGTGGTGCTGGCTCACATGAAAGAACCATTTCTGTGCCTCTCATTAAACACAGGTGAGGCAGGTCATGAGAAAAATACCCTCAGGTTGTGGAAACAGAACATTATTTTCGGCTGAGGGACTGGGGGTGGAAACTGAGGGGAAAAGGAAAATGTCCAGGGTTTATTGTGGATTTGCAGGGAGAAAAGCAAGAAACTTGTGAAAAATAAAAGGAAATAAAGATTGGAAGTAAAATATAAGGGTGAAAAAAGTTTTGGAAATTCATTTGGGGGCTTTCAAGTGTGCTGGAGATGGAATTTGGACAAAGGCCTGGAGGGACAGGACAAGGGGGAATTACCCTAAGCTGAAGGAGGGCAGGGCTGGATGGGATATTGGGAAGGAATTCTTCCCTGTGCGGGTGGGCAGGCCCTGGCACAGGGTGCCCAGAGCAGCTGGGGCTGCCCCTGGATCCCTGGAAGTGCCCAAGGCCAGGCTGGACAGGGCTTGGAGCAACCTGGGATAGTGGAAGGTGTCCCTGCCCATGGCAGGGGGCTGGGACTGGATGGGCTTTGGGGTCCCTTCCAGCTCAAACCATTCCATGATTCTGTGACTGATTTTTTTCTGGAAATCCTTTGGAAAACTCTAATTCCAAAGCAGTTTTAGCCCTAAATTGAGCCCAAATTCACTCCCTGAGCAGTTTGGAACTTCGGTGCTCAGACTGTAAATGGCCCATGAGGGAAGATCCGGATCTACAGAAAACTTCACCAGATCAGCAAATCATCCAATCTCAGAATCCTGGAATGCTTTGGGTTGGAAGGGACCTTAAAATCATCCACCACAGGCAGGAAACCTTCCACTATCCCAGGCAGATGGGGGAGAACAAAAATAGCCTGGATTGGGGGCAGAATTGGGAGCTAAGGCAGAAGCAACCCCCCCTCCCCAAGTATCAGCTCCCACAGAAACCCGTCCAAGTCCAGAACATGGAACTTCCAGCTGCCGCTTTTACCTCCCAATCCCATTTTCCCTTTGATTTTCTGCTCTTTAAATGGCTTGCAAACCCATCAAATCCAGATTTTCCATGGCTACATCCCAAATCCTGGCTCTGGACAGGACAAACAGGGAGCCAGAGCTCCCTTTCCAAATCCTTTTGTGAGCTTGTTCTGTGAGTGATGCTGTCCATGGGGAGCTGCACAGCTGGGAACAGCCTGGGGAAAACAGGAGATCCCATGGGAATCTGCTGACAAGTTTACATGACAAAACACAGATCTTGTCAAAACGGACATTCCTTTAAGGAGACTCCAAACTGAAGCTTCTGAATCAACATTTTGAAATTTCAATCTGTCAAAAGCTGACATTGCTTTGAAAGTAGGTTTGTGTTTGCTCAAAACAGACAGGGATTTTCAGGTTGCTGTTTCCAAATCAACAATTTCCTGAGTGCCACTGCAATGTTGGTGTTTTGGGGGCTGATCCAGCTCGCAGCAGAAATGAAAGCCACAATAATGGAATTTTCAGTCAGGGGCCCTGGATAGCCTCTTCCAGTGCCTGACAACTTTTTCTGTGGAGAAACTTTCCCTAAATCCAACCCAAACCTCTCCTGAACAGCTTGAGGCTCTTTCCTCTCATCCTGTCCCTTGTTCCCTGGGAGCAGAGCCCGACATGTGACTTGATTCCTATTTTATCCTGTTTCCTTTCTGTGATTCAAAAATCAATTTTGAACAGAATTTTCAACCTGCACACACACACACACACACACACTTCTAAGTTTTGCTTTCAATTTCCTGATTTGAATTTTAATTAAGTGAGTAATTGCTTATTTGGGTAAGCAGCTCAGGAGCGCCAATCTCCAAATCCATCAGTTATTGTTCACTGATCCAGGATGTGCCAGAGTTAATGGAAGTCTTTCCATGGGAGATACAGTGACATATTCAAAGGTCTGCTTAGCATCTCTGTTTCTCTGAGCAGCACTGAAAATGCAGCTGAGTTTTGGGGTGAGTAAGCTTAGGATGAGTCAGCCCTGACTCACCTCACTGCTGCCCTTTACACCTTGGGCAGGAGGTGGGGTTTTGGTTTGGGTTTTTGTTTGTTTGTTTTTTTCCTTCACCAGAAAAATTCAATTTATTGAAAGCAAAGCTGCTTGTGCTCCTTGGATCCTGAGGGGGTTTCTCATCTACACTAGGAAATGGGGAGTGGATAATCAGCACCCACAAGCTGCACTTCTGCTCAGGCCATTTCCCTCCTGTGTTCCTGGCATTGTCCTTGGCCCTAGTTATTGATGGAGAGGAGCCAGCAGGGCAGGAGTGGGGGGCATTGGGCACACAAGTGACACAAACCCAGGCACTGAGTCAGGGATAGTTGGGGTTCGTGCAGTGTTCACAAGAAAAATGGTCATGTATTCTAAAATTCTATGGCAAAGAGACACTCAGAAATTTAATCACATTTCCATTTCATGTCAGAAAGCAGCTGAGGAGGGAGAATATTTACCCAGCTTTAGTGTAAAACAGGTGACAGAGTGAATGGGGCTTGGCACAGGCACAGCTGACAGTGCTGAAGATTTGGGTGCAGGAGCCTCTGGATGGCTCCTGGCACAGATTCCCAGAGAAGCTGTGGCTGCCCCTGGGTCCCTGGAAGTGCCCAAGCCCTGGCTGGACAGGGCTTAGAGCAGCCTGGGACAGTGGGACGTGTCCCTGCCCATGGCAGGGGTGGCACTGGAGGGGCTTTTAAGGTCACTCCAACCCAAACCCTTCCATGATTTTGTGATCTCCAAGAGACAACTCTCAATGATCAGAAAGGGTTCATTTGCTTCTCCATGTTCTCTGTGGACAATGCTGACTTTGAACTCCAAGCCCACAGAACGGATACTTTCCATTTCTCCTCCCAAGACACCACGTTTACAACAGAATAGCCTCACTGTATTGTGGGAAAAGATCGGATTTAGAGTGTGGAATATTCTGTTGGAAAACTGCCAGGCCCGGTTTCCACTGGTGCCTGATCTTCTGGTTCTGTGATCAGCCAGAGAGAGCTGGGATTGGAGCTTTCTCCCCTGGTATGCTGAGCTGGGAGAGCTCAGCCGCTGCTCTGGCACAGGGAAAAAGCACGGAGCTCTTCCCACACCTCCAGCACATCCAAGGGCTCCACCCCCTGCTCAAGCACTGATTCCTGCAGCTGCAGGAATTCAGTCAGCCTCAGCCTCCCTCCTGCAGCCATCTGCACCTGGAATTGGCCAATTGGCTGCACAGGCAGCACAGAGGAGAGACCACAGGGAAAAGTGGTGAAAAAAGATAAAATGCAGGCCTGGCAGTGCCTCCCTTGCTGCTGCTGAGCAGCACAGGGGTTGTGGCAGTTGGGCACTGCCATCCTGCTCCTGGGTCCATGGAATCACAGCATCATTTAGGTTGGAAAAAACCTCCAGGATCATCAAGTCCAACCTCTGACCAAATCCCACCATTCCCACCAAGGCACATCACAAGGTCCCAAATCTGCTTGTTTTGTGAACACTTCCAGGGGATAAAACTTCCAGTTCCAGCCAGTTCCCTGCAGCCTCCTGTGATTAGTGCTGGATGTTAATCAGCTCTGCAATTCTGCACAGCAGGAGAGAGGTTTGTGCTCTCATTAAACCTGGAGCTCACAAACTCAGCTGGGAGGGTCTTCTTTCAGTCCAGAGAATAATTTAGCCCAGGCTGGAAGGAAAGACTCAAACCCTGAACTGCTTAGTTTTCCCAGGAACTGAATGTGGAGTTATTGAATGGATCATTGCTCCTGTGTGTTGAGCAGCTAAGCAGAACAGAGGTATCTGAGTGTGTTCTTAATTTCTCTCCCTTTCTTCATCCATCCATCCATTCTCTGAAGGGACATCTCCAATTTGGGAACATCCCAGGGGATGCTTTAAAGCTGCTTTGGAGCTCTGCAAAGGAATAGCCCCTTCATTGGTTTTCTATGGCATTTTGATGAGGAACTTCAGGAGTGAGATCTCATGGATTTGAAGGAATGACCCTCCAGTTGCATCCAGGTTTAAACCTGGCCTTTTTTCTGCCTCTGTTCCCTTTTCCCAGCTGCTTCTCAGGTTTGGGGATTATTCTGGGGACCTGATCAAGTGCCCTCTGCAGAGATTTGCCTGGGAATTCCCACGGCAGGAATTCCTAAGGAAATGGCTGGAGCTGGGCCAGAGAAGTTCAGGCTGGAGCTCAGGGAAAGGTTCTTCCCCGAGAGGGTGCTGGGCACTGCCCAGGCTCCCCAGGGAACGATCCCGGCCCTGAGGCTGCCAGAGCTCCGGGAGCATTTGGACAGAGGGATACCCAGGGTGGGCTTGCTGGGGTGTCTGTGCAGGGCCAGGGGTTGATCCCTGTGGGTCCCTTCCAGCTCAGAATATTTCAGGTTTCCATGATCTGTGTCTAACCCCTCTCCCAGGAAATTCAGCCCTGTCACCTCGGTGCGTTTGGTTTGGCTCCCGTTTCCCTCTGGCTGCCCCTGGGGACAGCTGGGATGTGTCCCAGTGGGAGTTGGTCCCTGCCGGCTTCCTTTAGATCAGTTCCCATCAACCTTGCCTGGGGCTTGGAGCCTCCTGCCAGCAAGACAGGATCTGCTTCAGTGGGGAATTCTCTGATTAAGCCCAAACCCTCGCTCAAGCAGAGCTCCCACTCAGCACCTGCAGATCCATTCCCTGCTCCTCTGCAGTGTGTGAGGGAAAGGGAATGAGGGATCAGGGAAGAGGCAGAAGAGGCTCAGGTTTGCTGAGGAATGCTGTGGAATCCAAGGCTGGGGTGGTGCTTCCAAGGGAATGCTGGGGGTTGGAAATCCTCCAGGAGAAACTGCAGGGTCAGGACAGGGAACTCTGCACACAAACACTCCCTCAGTTCAGTTATTGCAGGGACCAGGATGTGCCCAGTTACCCACGGCACTGACTCCCAGTTTGCCCCAGCAGTCGCAGCTCCTTTGCCTTGAAACTCCAAAGAGCTGCCCTAAACTCCAACTGTTCCATTTCCAGCATTTTTGTTGCCAGGCAGGTTCCTTTCATGTGCTTTCCTTCTGTCCCTGCAGCAGCTGCACAGATCCTGTCCTGCAGCTCCTCTCGAACCCTAGAGGGTGCAATTCGCTCAGAGAGCCTCAGCAGAACTCCGAAATTGGAATTCCAAGGATTCCTGGCAAAACAGGGAGGTGGGAGAGGAGGTGATGGCGAGAACACCTCAGCCAACGCATTCCAGGTTCAAGAACTCCGCTATTCCCTGTGTGCCTTCCCTGCCCGCCCCTGCTGGCAGCGTGGGATGTGGAATTACAGAGCAGGGAGCGCTGCTGGTGTCATCCTGCAGCTGAGCATCTGCCCCTGATCCCGGGGATGTGCAGCTCAGCCCCTGTCTTCCCCTGGATTCACCTCCATGGGATGGAATTCCCCACCCTAGCCAAGGTCTGAGCTTAGGGAATGACCCAACCCTCAGGCTCCCAAAGATATTCTGTTGTGCCAGTGGGAACATTTCAAAAACTCAGTCAATCGAGCCCATCAGAGCAAATGCTCGAAGCACAACAAAGAGGCCTGAGAGTGGGAGCATTGGAAGCAGCCAAAACTCCCAGTCCAAGGAGCTTTCCGTCCTCCCCAGCATCTCCCTCACGTTATTGTGCTTCTTTTGTGACTACAGAACACAGGGAGACAGCAACGAAACAAATCTTTCCCCTTCCCAGTGGAGACAGGGGTGGAAAGTTAATTCCAGCTCCTCCTGTTTGGATTCCTCAGGGATTTGTCCTCAGTGGGTCAGGAGGGAACCACTGCTAAAGCCATCCCCTGTCTGAGAATGCAGTCAACCATTCAGTCTTGATTTTAAGATCTTTTAAAAAGCTACATATCAATTAATATCCTTAACTGCTGCCATAAATCAGAATTGGGAGCAAATTAGTTGAGATTAAAGAACCTCTGGAGATCCCTTCCAGACCTGGGTTTAAATTGATGGCAGCAGTCACCTGATGGTCTGAATTAAATCCAGGGATGTGAATCTGCTCTGGGCTGACCAGAGAAAGAACCTGATGCAGGTTTTGGAAGTATCCTTGCTTTTAGGTCTTTCTGGAATAAGGAAATCCCACAGCAGCACAGCCAGGCCAGGCCCACAATCCATGGATTTCACCCCAACCAAAGCCTTGTTAGCCTTTGCCAAAGAGAAGATGAGCCCCCACCTCAGATCCTGGGGTCAGGGTTGGGAGGACTGAAGAAGGATCTTGAGGGGCTGGAGCATGCCCAGGGAAGGGAATGGAGCTGGGAAGGGGCTGGAGCCCCAGGAGGGGCTGAGGGAGCTGGGAAGGGGCTCAGCCTGGAGCAGAGGAGGCTCAGGGGGGCCCTCCTGGCTCTGCCCAGCTCCTGACAGGAGGGGACAGCCGGGGGGGTTGGGCTCTGGGAACAGGGACAGGAGGAGAAGGAACTCCTGGGCTGGGCCAGGGGAGGCTCTGGGTGGATATTGGGAAAATTTCCTCCTGGAAAGGCTGCCCAGGCCTTGGTAGGGGCTGCCCAGGGCAGGACTGGAGTCTCCATCCCTGGAGGTGTTCAAAAAACGTGTGCATGTGGCACTTCATGATATGGTTTAGTGGGAATGGAGGGATTTGGTCAAAAGTTGAACTTGATGACCTTGGAGGTCTTTTCCAACCTCAATGGCCCTGTAATTCCATGAAAGGAAGAGCAGGAGCTGAATGCAGAGTCCTTCTCCAGCAGCTCCTGCTCCAGCACTGTTCCAGCTCCTCCAACCCCCTCAGGAGCTCTGGGCAGGGTCTCACACAGCAAACCTCCCCATAACAGACCTCTGTCAAATAATTGACCAATAATAAATAAATCCTTAATTACAAGAGCCATTTAAAATCACTTTTCCTCAGATGAGACATGACAACTTCTACTGATGGAAGTACATCACTTTAAATGCTTATTAAAAACCCATTTCAAGCTACTTGTAAAATGGAGTGCATGAAATGAGGTTTATGCTCTCCTATAAACATTTTGCCTTTTATAGTCATTCAGACACTGAAATCCCTGCCAGATCCAAGTCACCAAAATCAATAGGAAAATAAAGCGCAGCTCTGCAGTATTATTAACATAATTGCTCTACTATGCAAACAATAGACTGTCTTAACTTGTGCACAAATGGATGGAAACAAGGCCCAGGAGCAGTTTCCAAAGGATCTGGGTGTCTCCAGAGCAAGGTCAGGTCCCACCTCCTGACAGCCCCGAGCTGCACTCGGAACAGCTGCTGTGTCTGCAAAAGGCAACAGGGCAAAGCAATTTGCTGAGCTAATGAGGAGAAAACTTGTCAGGCTCATCCCAGGGACCACAGCTCAGAGCATGGAAAGGTCTCACTGGTGTCCGAAGTGAATCCTACTGCAATTGCAGATTGTCCAGGGGAGCAGGGGCAGGAGAAGGGAATTTTTCCTTTGAAGAACACAGAAAGACTGGAGAAGCTCTTGCTGCCCCATCCCTGGCAGTGTCCAAGGCCAGGTTGGACGGGGCTTGGAACAACCTGGAATAGTGGAAAGTGTCCCTGCCCATGGCAGGTGGGACGGGATGGTCTCTAAGGTCCCTTCCCACCAAAACCATTCTGGGATTCTACAGTTCCATAAAAATTTCTTTTGATTCATTAGGCCCTGATATGCACCAGGAATTGCATCTAAGGAGAGTCAGGAAGGATTTATGCAAAGAAGTGCTGGAAACTGAACTTTCCACACCGCCCAGGTTGATTCCCATTAACTCCAGGATCCAGGGACTGGAAAACAGGGAAGCAGGCTGGACTATTGCTGGCTGACCTGGCAGTTCTGTAACCAGCAATCCAGGGCACCAGCCCCTGCGCAGGGGGGCTGTTCCTCTGCCACAGCTTCTCCTGTGTTGGGAATCTCTGTCCCAAGGTGTTGGACTTGAGGTTGGGTTAAAGAATAACTCAGTAACTGCCTTAACTGCTGTCACTGCCAGGTGTTCCCAGGCATTTCCAGGTGTTCCCATCCTCCTATCACTGGAGATGTCCTCATCCTGCTGTCATTTCCAGATGCTCCCAGTCCCACTGGGCCAGGGTGGGAATTCTAAACTGGCTTTGTCCATGCAGGAAAACTGGTGTCAGCTGGATGGATCCCTCTGAGTTCTCCATCTGAGTTCTCCATCTGTCCCCACCTGCAGGAAGGAACCTCTTCCTCTTCCTCTTCCTCTTCCTCTTCCTCTTCCTCTTCCTCTTCCTCTTCCTCTTCCTCTTCCTCTTCCTCTTCCTCTTC
>VYXF01001781.1:246447-272969 GCA_013397295.1 Polioptila caerulea
AGTGGTCAGTGGGGTCAGTGGCCAGTGGGGTCAGCGGTCAGTGGTCAGTGGGGCCAGTGGGGTCAGTGGGGTCAGTGGGGTCAGTGGGGTCAGCGGTCAGTGGTCAGTGGGCTGCAGGTGAAGGTGAAGGTCCTTGGGAAGGTCTCCATACAATCCTCAACCCCACAAATCCAGATCTGGTCCCTTTGAGCTGCTGCCAAAGGAGCACCTGGACAGAGGAATTTCTGAACTCCCCATACCCCACAAATCAGAGCTTTTGTTCACAGCCATCCAACCACAGCAGCTGGAAAACTGCCTCCCTCCCCTCAAAAATGTAATTCCTTATTTTCCTTTACCCCTTTCCTTGCACTAATTAAAATTCAAAGAGCACGTGGCTACAACCACAGCCCATCCTTGGGAACACTTTACAGCAATGACCCTGAGCAGGAATTCTCTCTGTACGTTACCCATTAATACTAAAGGACATCCTGGGAGCATTTCAGCCAAGTAGGAGGAGCCCACAGGTGAGACCTGCCCAGCCAGATGAGGCTTCTTCCCACACAGGTAAATCCTGCAGCACATTCCAGGGAACAGCAGTTCCTGGAAAGAGCCTGGAATCAGCACTGCAGGATTTCTAGAGGTGTTTTTGCCCATTTTGGGGTATTTTTGCCCCTCCATCTGTCCCACTAGCAGCCCAGAGCTGCCCTGGCATTGTAGTTTCTCTATTCCAGCAACTGTAGGAGTGAAAAATGGAGCAAAGGGAAAGGGACAAATCCAATTATTGTCTCCCTTGAGCAGCATCCAGCCCGTGCCTCTTTCCCAAATATGCTGTGAATCCAGTGAGAGCCTCCAGCCTCAAACCACTTCAGTTAATGGGATTAAAGAGGGATTTACAAGTCAGCTCTACCTTTTCATTCTCTCCCCTGGGCTGTGCCCCAGGATTTTGGAGGGAATGTCAGCCTCTGGTTTGGAGGAAGTTCTGGAAGCAGCATCCTGCTCTCTCAAATCCCTGGGATTGATCCAGCAATAAAGATGTTTAGTGCTTGTCATTTTGCATTGCAGCAGGGTAGTTCTTTGGGAGAGGCAGGGAAGGGGAGGGGAAAAGGATGGGAAGAGATGTTCAGGGAAAGGCAGAGCCTCAGAAGCAATGGGACAACACCCACAGCATCCCAAAAGCCAGGAGGGATCTCCAGAACTGCTGCCAGCCCTTGGTGTGTCCCATCACAGTGATGGGAAAGCTGCCACAAATCCACGGAAACCCACCAGAATAACAGGGAAAATGGCCAAACCCTGCTGACTTCTGTTGGAATTGAGCCTGAATGCTCAGGGCTTTTTCCTGCTTACCCCAACCTCCCTGAGGGAACAGAGCCTGGGGGCTGGAACTTCATCCAGGACTTTTGCTTCCTACAGGTGGAGCTGGGCCTGTAACACAGGGAAGGGAAGGGAAGGGAAGGGAAGGGAAGGGAAGATGAGCCCTATTCATGGCCTGATCATCTCTGCTGACATGGGGATCCTTCTTCTACCACTGTCAGCATCATAAAAGCATCAGAGGTCCAATGCCACCACCCCTGTGCCTCGGGCACCCTGAGCACCAACATGTCAGCAGATTTCTAATCCTGGAGCATTTCCTGCTGTGAATGGGGCAGGAGGAGCAGCAGCACATCTGGGTTCATTAACTGGGGCTTGGGCAGGCTCCAAATTGCTGTCTAAGGACTGAGAGTTGCTGTTGTGATCTTTCTGATCTCGGGAAGAGCTGTCCTTGCTGCTGGTTGGGAAATGTTTTGCGGTGTAAATGGGACTGATCTGAGTGGGAATTGCAGAGCTGCTCAGAGGGTTATGTGCTGCCACTTCTCCATATTGGGACTGACTGGAACAGGGCCTGGGCTCTGAGCACAGGCTGAGTTTGGTTCCCTGTTGCCCCAGGAAGGTGTCCAGGCAGAACTGGGAGGCTGCAGCTCTCACAGACCTGGTCCTCATCTTCCTTCACCTGCCACAAACTCAGTCTTTGGCAGCTAAAACTGAACAAGCTTTTGTGAATATTGGCAGGAATCTCCCTCTGTTGGATAAGGGAACCTTCAGCTTTATTATGCTCCAGAGGGTCACCCAATAGGCTGAGTTTTTCCTTTTTTAATAGCTCATTTTCCTGTTGGTTTGTCCTGCCTGTCCAGGCTGGTCTGGATCACACCCAAGCTCCTCCTAAATTTATTTATTTTTAAAGGACGTGGCTTTAACCTCCAGCATTTTTATTATTACTTGCCTCAGTAAAATTGCCAGGAGTTGTTTTCTAGGGAGACTCACTCAAACAGTCCCTGAAGAGCCTCCAACACGAAGAACCCTCTGATCCTTTGCAAGAGCTTGTGGCTGGAAGGGAGCAGCCCTGGCCCAGCATTGATTCCAACACCTCTTGCTTTGGAACTGTGCCCTGGGAGGATCCCAGGAGCCAGCAGGAGCCAGCCCAAGCAGCCTGGTGGGAATGCAGTGCTGAGCCATCAGGAGGAGGGAGCAGATGCTTTCCTGGGGTCCCTGCCACCTTTCCTTCCCACCTGTGCCACTCCACAGGTTTCACACCCCAGGAGATGCCAATACAACCTACACAAGGTTTTATTTGCATTTGCTTTATTTTATCCTGCTCTGATTTAGGAGGAGTTCCTCTGTCCAAGTGCACAGGAGCCCTTAATGCTCCTCACACCTGAGTCTCAGTTTGACAGGGAACAGCTGAGTGGGATCTCTGGGATGGCTGAAGCTTTAATTGCACAAATATCCCATTCTCCTCCTCTCTCAGTCCATTGTCACAATGAGGGCCACCCCTGTGCAGAGGCACCCTTGCTCATCCTGCTTACTGAGACTCAGAGCTGGTTACAATTCTCATAGAAAATAATTTAGAAAATAATAAAAAAACAGCAGAAGACGTTTTGCCTTCAGTTGCCAGGAAAAGTAGCTGCAACTTTACTTGGCAGAATTTCCAGTGTCAAAAGATTTTTGTGAAATGTTTGGTTTTCACATAGAAAAACAAAACAAAAGTTTGGGGTTTTGGGGGGGTTTTGGGGGTTTTGTTTTGGGTTTTTGTTTGTTTGTTTTTTTGTGGAATGCAGCCACTTTTCCTCTAAGGCATTTGCTCAGCCCAAACCCAGCCCAAAGCCAGTGCAGGGAAGTGGTTCCAAGCAACCTTCCTCACCTCCTGCAAGGATTGGTTTCATCTCTCTCTGAAGCAGCTCCTTCTCCTCTCCCCAGCATTTTTATTTGTGCTATCAGTGCTCACAACTCAGGCACTCCTTACACTTCACATCACTGCTCTGTTTCTTCAGCCTCTTCCCACCTGCCTTCCCTCTCTGATCCAGAAAATCCATCACTTTTTGTATTCTCAGCTTTGGGATTGTTCATTTCTCTGCTCTTGGCAGCAGCAGCTGCTCCAGCAGGACCAGGACCCCCATCCCGGTGGTGTCCACCCATCCTGAGGGTTTGGGAGGGGGTTTGGATCTTGATCTCACTGGGGCCAGGGCCCCCAGCCCCTAGAGGGGCCATTTCCACAGGAACACATTCCCTGATGGATTCCAGTGCCCAGAGTCTAACCAGTGGCCCCTCAACTCTCAGAGAGGGGGAGGCCCTGGCACAGTGCCCAGCTGTGGCTGTCCCTGCATCCCTGGCAGTGTCCCAGGCCAGGCTGGATGGGACTTGGAGCAGCCTGGGACAGTGGGAAGGGGTGGCACTGGATGGGCTTTAAGTTCCCTTCCAACCCAAACCATTCCATGATCCAATCTCTCTAAAATCAGTCTGAGGGCTGTCTCTGCACAGCCACGTGTGTGGCTGGGATTCCCAGGCTGTTTGATGAGATGTGGGAACCATTGAATTCCTGTATTCCAATTCTCCTTTTCTTCTCGAAGCATCTGAGATTTTAAATTTTCTCCTGTCCTCCTTCTCATGACACTTCCAAGCCATTTTCCAGCTTCCCTGGCCCTAATCTGGCCCTACCTCTCTGTCTCACTCCATGACCTTTTAGGAAGAATTCAGCTCTTCCAAGGGAACGTTTTGTACACACCCAGCCCCTCCCTCATGAGGGCCAGTGGAGCAGAGAAGTGGGGACCAAACAGCCCAGATCCCATCTATGCACAGGACACTTCCCATCCTGGGAAAATCAGAAAAACAGTGACAATATTCCCTCAGAAAGGGACTTTATGGCTCCAAAATTTCCGCTCTGTAATTTAGCAACATTTTTTGTCAGACATAATATTCTGGAATATTTTCTGCAATGAAAAGGCCATGAGTTGGGAGCAGTTGTGTGTTCCCTGGCTCACAGATGCCCAGACTGACACTGGGATGTCTTCCTGCCTGGCAGGATTGTGGCTCCTTCCTCTCAGATTCCAGAGAGGCCAATTACTTCCAAGTCATTTTGCCTTTTCCTATCTGCCACTGTTGCTTAACTTATGGTCTGGGTTTAATGAGGCAGAAAAGCATTGAGAGAATCCAAAGGCTTCGTTCAATAGGGCATATTTCACATGTAACCTTTGGAGGGAAGGTGGATCTGTCCTAGAGCTGGGACTGTGAAAATCCTGAGACTGCAGCTACTGAGGGGGACCCAGGCTCTGCCTGATAAACAGGGAAAACTTTTAGGAAAGATTTTAATAAGAAAATAACCTGTCACCTTTCTCAAAGCATCTTCACCCAAGGCCTGAGAGCAAGGCTGAGAAAGAGCCTCAGTTTTATCCCACAGGCACAACTCCCAGCTTGCCCTTCACTCACTCCTCGCTGGCAGCTGCTTCTCCCTGCTCCAGCCCCCCGGAGCTGCAGGGCACACAGGGCAGGGCAGGGCTGGATCTGGGCCAGCCCCCAGGGGATACGGGGATACCCAGCAATGGAGATCCCCTGGAAGGGTTTTACAGGGGTGGAGGCAGCGTGGAGAGGCAAGGAAACCCTTGCAGCACAACAAGGACAAAGGCACTAAAACTCCCTGGTAAAGGTACTAAAACCCCTGGAGAAGCCCTCTGCACAAGGAATATGGGATCCAAGCCCTCCATTCCCTCTCCTCCCCGGGAAGCGTTCAGGATTCCTCCCGCTGCTTTAACCCCTCAGCTCCCAGCATCCCCTCAGGACTCCTCCTTGCTGGGGTCTGAGGAAAACCTCCCGGGGAAACAGCAGGGAACAGGGACAGAGCCATGCCCAGCCCACAGAAAGAGCTATGGCTTCCCAGTTCCCCAGTAATCCCACAGCTGAATTTCAATTTTACAGGAATGCCAGTGGGCCTGGAGATGATTCTGTTGGGGAACCCCCACTGATCTCTGCCTTCTTAAATCCCAGCATTTCAGTGTTGCTGAGAATGGTCCTGGCCCTGAGGCTGCCAGAGCTCCAGGAGCATTTGGACAGCACTCCAGGGCTGCCCAGGGTGGGATTGTTGGGGTGTCTGTGCAGGGGTGGGATTGGATGGGCCTTGTAGGTCCATCCCAAATCTGGATATTCCATGATCCTATGATTCTAGGAACAATACAATGCCAAAGGGAAAGCACCACATTCTTATTAGCTTACATCTAAATACAATAAAATTAAATCAAATAAATAATCAGAATTGTGAGACTGGTCCTGGGTCCAGTTGGTGATTCCAGGCTGCAGCTCAGCAGCTGCCATTGTCTCCAGTAAATGTGCAGGGATTGCAATCAGTTGGTGTTTAATTAACCGCAGTCACTGTCTCATTAGCTCCAAGCACAATTCCTGCTCTGGAGCTGCCTTCTGATCCCTTCCTAGGAGGCTTTGTTTCATTTGGGAACGGGTGGAATGGGACAGATGGATTGTGCTGGAGGGATCCCTGGCAATGCCCAGATGCCAGCACCCCACAGACATCCCCAGACCCCACAGATGTTGTGGCATCAGCACCAGGGACAGTTTGGGCACTTCCCCAGACCAGTTTTGTGTCCAATCAGTGGAAACTTCTCAACCATGCTGAGACACCCCACCCTTTGTTTCTCGAGCAGCTGGGGGGGTGGTTTGGGAATGTTTTATTCCTGCTGTTCTGGTGTGGTTGTTCTAAATCCTCCATCCCTACAAAGGCCAAGACAAGAAGATTTATATTAAACAATGCACTGATAAGGGTGTTTCCCTTGATAACCAGCTGGTGTCAGTTCAGTGACAGTACCCACAGGTTTCCTTTTGTTTGTCCTTACAGCTTCATCAGAGAAATCACTTTGTGTTTGCAATTCACTTATTTTTTCTCCTTTCTTTTTCCTCTACAGCAAATATAAAACCAATAGCCTTTAGAAATCATACAAGAAGGTAAAAAAATCAATATCTACTTATGGAAGTGAAAAGAAATAAAAAGCCACCAAGCCCCCCAAAACCAAGGTTTAATTCTCCTCTAAAGCATTTGGTTAAATGATCACCCTCAGCACAAACCCAGAGCCAACCCACGGCCCCTGGCTGGGGCCTTGACTGCTCCAGGGAAGAGCCCCAGGCAAATCGTGCCACTGACTGGAATGGATTTGTGTCAGCGAGAGTGGAAATCATTGGAGAGGCATCAGCAAAAGAGTTGTTCAGTTCTTGCATTTCTGGTGTTTATTTTCCACATCTCAGAGAAACTTCCTCTATTTTTGGCTCGGTGAGTGTCTCTCCTCTCAAAGAAATGAGCTTGGGTTAGAAGGGACCTTAAACTCATCCAGTGCCACCCTTGCCATGGGCAGAGACAACTCCCACTATCCCAGGATTCTCCCAGCCCCTATGTCCAGCCCGGCCTTGGACACTGCCAAGGATCCAGTGGCAGCCACAGCTGCTCTGGGCACCCTGTGCCAGGGCTTCACCTTCCTCCCAGCCAGGAATTCCTTCCCAATATCTCATTTGAACCCATGATTTTGAGATTCAGCAGTCTGAATGTTTGCCAAGTTTGGTAATACCTTTATCTAAATACCTTTATCTAAAACACAGCTTGGATGTAGTCAAACATTCTTCCTGATTTAAACAGTTCTCTGAATTGAAAATCTTTCACTATATGAGGACTTTGGGGGAAAGTTGATTTTTTGACAATGCAAAGTTTCCCTGACAATTCCTAAACCCCTCTGGAGATAGGACCTGGACCTTGTCTCTATTGAGAATTGCAGTTTTGGGTTTTTTTAATACCCTGGCTGTCAGAGAGGAGAAGTTAAATAAAGTTAAATAAAGTCTTCCTTCCTTTACTTTAAATGCTTCACTTCTCTATTTGTCATTTTGATGGAAACGCAAGCCTTAAGCAAATAGAAAGAAATATTCCAGCAGTTTATCTTTTAAAATAGTCCTGGATGTGCCACGAGTGGTAGGGAAATGTGATTTCTTAGGGTGTGAACCTGCCCAATCCCCAACAACACAGGAAGAAACCACTCCCCAGACAATGCCAATGCTGCAATTTGTTATTTTAGAGCTGCTCCATAAAGAACAAAGTCCCCAGCTGAGCACATTACACGTGGTTGTGTCTATCTTCAAAGATCTGAGTAGGAAATTCCCTTGGAATCGTTGGAATTACTCATGTGCTGCAGAGCAGGCACGTGCTGGAGGTGCCTCACTGAGCTGCCTGAGGATCCGGATGAGCTCAATGAGCATTCATCCCAAACATTGGGCAAACATGAGCTGTGAAATCCTCATCAAAAATAAAAGGCCAGAAGGCATCCCCAGATGATTTATGAAAACCAAATTGTGGAGCCTGTTATCAAAGCCGAGCAAACAGCCCATGCAGTGAGAGCCAGAAAGAACCTGGGCTCCACGGGGCTGTGGAAACCCAACCACAGCAACAGCAAAGGAATCATGGCAGGCAGCCAGATCCACAGGAGCAGCACCTGGTGGTTCCAGCATGGGATAGAGAACATCTGGCTGGGAAACAAATCTCACCCAGCTCAGCTGAAAATGTTCAGTGAGTCCAGGAGTGATGAACGCTGAAAGAGCTGCTCTGTGCTGGGCTCATGGTGGGGAGCAAGACAGGGCTCCAGCAGCACCAAATCCCAGACTTGGACCTGGAATATCTGGACCAGAGGGATGCATTTCTCTGGATTATCCAAAGCCTGCACCAGAGGAGCTCACTGTAAATATTGACTTAGGGAACTTGGAAAACACAGCTCATCTTCCTTAATGCTTCCAAGGGCACTCCCAGGCCCCAAACTGCTCCTGTCTCCTGCATCCCAAACAAATCAGCCTCAGGCAGAAATGTCTTACACAGTCAAGAGCTTTATGAGCCAAACCCTCCTGACCTCTGTCACAGCAACTCCCATATCTTTCCTGCCCTGATTTACCCAAATGGCTCAATTCTCATTTTCCCTGTGCAGGATTTGTACAAGTTCAAGGCAAGGAGCTCAGCAGGGTCACAGGTTTCTCTCTCTGTTACAGCACAGCATAAAACATATAGATAAAATTGTCTTTAACAAAATGCTGCCAAGTGGCAGCAGAATGAGGGTATCTATCCTCTGCTGGGACTGTACCTATGGAAGGCTAGGCAAACAACCTGAGGAAAACTCCTCACAAGACCTCAAAGAAAATCCCACCATTTATGGCACAAAAAGTTTCTGGAGCTTTCTGTGAACTACGGAGAACCTAGTGTCCAGTGAGAAAATGCTGAGGAGCCAGAAAAAACCCCAACTACTTTAATTAACCCACTTAATTAACAAATTAAACGAACAGCACATGTCCAGAGCCTGGCATTTGGAACCAGGGGAGTACTGGCTCAGAGGAAGTGCTGGATTCTGCTGGGCTGGGGACACTCTTCAGTGTTGGTCTCCTCACAGAAGGGCTGCTCCTCCTCCCAGAGCTAACTGGGATAAGAGTAGGAGGAAAGAGAGAACCCCCCTGCCTGAGCTCCCTGCCAGTCCTGGCTTATGGAAGTTAGGTCTATATGGGCTGTACCTTTAAACCTGGGGCCCAGCTTATCCTCCTCCACCTCCTGCCTTCTCCTGAACTCTGCCATTGTATTAATCCCTAACTCACAGCCAAAATCAGCCTTTGCTGGTGGAAAAAAATGAGTTTACTCTCTCCTGTGTCTCCCCAGCCTCCACCTTCTCCCAGCTCTTCCCAAACCCTGCTGTGATGTCATCTCCCTTCTTGATATTCCTTTAATTTTGACAAGGATTATTAATGAATATTTAAAGAAACTTTTTGCTGCCATGAAGATATGACTCTTAAAGCCCCCAATTTTCCCATCTTTCACTAAATCCACAAAGAAACAAAACTCCCAGCTGGCAGAGCCTGAAGGATTTGCCTGAACCTCCGCAAGGAGCTCCCTGCTTGGAGCCTAGCCCTGCGTCAGGGAAATGTGAAACTGCTCTGCAGCTGCACCTGCAGAAGTAACACAACATGCCTTGGGTACAGAAATAAACACAGCAGCACTACTGCTGAATTATTTGTGGTTCCCAGGTGAGTTCCCTCCACTGAGAAGGCTGGAGATCATTCACGGAGAAAGGGAATTACAACCCCAATCTCCTTCTGCTGAAGAGAAGCTTCAATTATTTATGGGGGCTTGAAATATTTAGCTTGGCACTTGTGCCCTTAAGGAAACTCCAGTCACCACTTCCCCATCATGAGGAGACAATAATTTATTCAAAGCAGGAATGATGGTTCCAAGGCAGTGCAGGGGGCAGGGCATGGAGGAGCTGTGTCCTTCTGGAGGGAGTAACCTGATTTTTCAGGTCATTTACCCATTCCATGGGTCCTTTGCCTTGGTGTGGAAGGGTAAGGTGTGGAAGGGTAAATCCCAGAAGCAGGCGAGGATCCCAGTGGGGGCTGAGCACAGCCAGGTGTGGGGCAGGGGAGTGGAGAAAACCCCCAGACCCACACTGGGTACGAGAACTGAGTCTACTGGAGATTTTTGGTGGATTGTTGAGCTTTTCCTGGCAGGGAATGGCAGAAATGCAGCCTGTGACCAGATTTCAGATGCAGGAACTGAACCTGGGACCTTGGAACCTGAAATCAGAAATGTTTATGGGTTCCCTAAGGATCCTGTTTTAGCAAGGCCTAAAGCAGGCCCATGGAGAGGGGAATAAAAGTTATTTGCTTGTAGCAAAATCATTTCATGGTAGGGAAAGGTGGGAAAATCCAGTTCCCATTGGCATCCTGGGCATATCAGCTCATTTTCCACAGCCAGAGTGGGAAGGGTCCTTCCAAAATGCAGAGGTACAATACAGTCAGAACCTATTTTAACCAATTTTTATTATTCTTTAAGTCCTTATGGAGGTGGTTCTGCCCCTCCACTCCAGAGGAGGGTGTCTCTGCCCATAGATCTGGTCATTAAGGTCCCTTCCAAACCAAAACATTCTGGGATTCTGGGAAGATAATAAATAGTCCTCTCATCAGTCATGTCCAAATCTCCAATAATTGTTACTTAATCAACAAATGCAGCAGTCTAGGAAGTGGTAAATATTGAGGTCGAAGTTCCAATACAAGAGCAACACTGAACACCTTCTGACTGAAGAATAATTGAACTTAAATAATGTTAAAGGACCAAGAAAGGTCCTCTATGAACAATTAAAGGCAGAAAAAAACTTTCCCAGTACTTGTTCAGGTAATCAGAGACTGCTGTTATTGAGCTGGATTTTACAAACTGAGGCAGAATTCTCAATCCAGGCAAAGGCAATCAGGATCCTGAAGTACTGTAGCTTTGGTTCTCTGGAAAAATCCTGGAGATCATCCTGGACAGTGGCACAGGGAGTGATTCCCACTGCTCTTTGCTTGAGGCTGCCCTATTTCATTATCACATTATCCCATTATCCCACAGGTGGCAGGAAAGAGAGGAGAATTTGACATTCAGACTTCTCAGTGCAAACGGAAAAAAATAATACTTTTGTTTCTGTGAACATTTTCAGACATTTTCTATACAATAAGTGCACAGTGAAGAACTTTGCCTTCATCCTCTCCTACTTCTTCCCACATTTATAAAGGATTTTGTCTGTAAAGAGGCTCTAGGAAGATGAGCATCAGTGACAGAATCTGCTAAGGGGAGGTAAGGTGGAAGATTAGGTTGTGCAGAGCAGCTGTGGCTGGCCCTGGATCCCTGGCAGTGCCCAAGGCCAGGTTGGACTTTGGGGCTTGGTGCAGCCTGGGACAGTGGAAGGCGTCGCTGCCCGTGGCAAGGATGGCACTGGCTTTAAGGTCCCTTCCAACAAAAACCATTCTGGAATTTCAGGATTCTTTAATCCTTCTCCTGGTGCAGTCACACCTTGTGCTGGGCAGTGATAACCATCCTTGTCTCACTTCCCTCTCCCCAAAATCTCAATGCAATCCCAATTTTCCACAATTGCAGAACCATCTCAGCATTGCTGTGTTCATTCCACCAGGAGCCAGGAGAGTCTGAGCAAACTGACACGAAAGCAGCTGTGAACTGACAGGCAAAATCCCCCTCCTGTGGGAAGAACAGTGGTATTTTAATGCTTTTAAATGCAAAAAAGTCCTGAAAGCTTGGAATGAGAACCCCTGATCGTGCTGTGCCTGTTGGCTCTGGTGACTCTTCCCTTGCCAAACCCAGCAGCAGAAGCACTTGGATTTATTTAATTCATTACGAGGCTTTCTGGTGCCTAAACTGCAGCATGGACCCTCATGGCCACAGGGTAGGGTGGGAGATCGCTTTTGGCAGAGGAATTTTATCCAAATTATGGTGGGTTTTTTAATATAAAATGATCATGAGGCACAAAATCCAGCCCAGCAACTCCCCTGTAGTATGAGACTGGGTCCAGATTAATGCACAATCCACACAAAGCAATTTCCTGGGTTGTTCCCTGGCAGGAAAATTAAAGCTGCTTTAGTTTGTCAGTCTGGGCTGGGTCAGAGTTTCCCCACATCAAAGTTCCATTTTGTAGGAATCAGCTGGGATGGATGGATGGATGGATGGAGGGATGGATGGATGGATGGAGGATGGATGGATGGATGGATGATGGATGATGGATGGATGGATGATGGATGATGGATGGATGGATGATGGATGATGGATGGATGGATGATGGATGATGGATGGATGGATGATGGATGATGGATGGATGGATGATGGATGATGGATGGATGGATGATGGATGATGGATGGATGGATGATGGATGATGGATGGATGGATGATGGATGAAGGGATGGAGGGATGGAGGATGGATGGATGATGGGCAGAGGAGCTGCCTTCAGCTGAGCCCACACCCCAAAATGGCCCTTGGCTGAAGGGGCTGGGGCTCAGCTAAGACAGAAGACTTTGGGAGAAGGAAACAGAGCAGTTCCAGCAATTTCCACTCCATCTCCTTCCTTTTGTTCAGAGATGAACTAGGAATTATGTCCTTCAAATCCCAGAATTTAAAGCATCTCCCTCAAAGTTTGGTTAATTAATCTAAATTTCAATCTCCAATCTGAACCTGTGTCAGTGAAAGGAAAATATGACAAAGGGAATGTGACAGCCAGCAGGCAGCAGATTTAGAGAAAATCTATAAAAATAGCAGTGGCAACAGAATGCCAGAATCTCACAATCTTTAAAGTTGGAAAAACCCTCCCAGACCATCCAGTCCAAGCTGTGCCAAATCCCAACCTTGTCTCCTGCCCAGAGCACTGAGTGCCATGTCCAGTCCTTCCTTGGACACCTCCAGAGTCAGGGACTCCAAACTTCCCGGAGCAGTCCTTGCCAAGGCCTGACCACCCTTTCCAGGAAGAAATTCCTCCTGATGTGCAAGACTGGACATTTTGTAGAGCTGGTTACACTTTTTCCCTCTAAAGACAACGTCTGCCTGTTGCTTTCCAGCTCTGTATTACTGCAATGGGATAATGACATCAGTATTCCCTGCTGTCGCTGGAAATTTGACACAGATTTGGGATGTTGGATTTCCATTATGGGTCTTCTGTAATTACCTGAGAGCAATGACAGTGTTAGAGCAGAGTTGTGAGCTACTCAGGGAAAATTAGAATTAAAATCCAATTCCCCACTCACTGAGAATACATTCAGGAAATTCACCTGAGTTCACACACAGAATTTGGTTTCTGTGTCACCCAAAAGCACAAATGGTTCTTGTCCTGAGCTGCCAACCTGCAGCATCAGAGAGAGGAGCCTGAGGAACCTCCCCAGAATCTTCCAATGCTGCAGAGCAGCTCCTGCTGACCCCGCCATGGACTGGACTCCACAGCAGAAGTGGGGATGAAGAAATTTCCCCTAACATCCACCCTGAGCCTCCCCTGGCCCAGTCTGAGGCCGTCCCCTCTCCTCCTGTCCCTGTTCCCAGAGCCTGACCCCCCCAGCTGTCCCCTCCTGTCAGGAGTTGTGCAGAGCCAGGAGGGCCCCCCGAGCCTTCTTTTCTCCAGGCTGAGCTGCCCCAGCTCTCTCAGCTGCTCCTCATTAGACCTGGAGCTTTTCTCTAGAAAAATAATGCCAATCCCTACATGTACAGCACATCCTCACAGCATTTCCCTGCACTGAAGCCCAGCACCATCAGCTGCTGCAGAATTCCTTACAACAGCCTCACCTCAGCTGTTTAAATCCTCACATGTCAGTTGTAGCTCTCTCTACTCAACCATCAAATTATCCCTTCACAGAAGGAAAAGAAAGGAGAATTACAGTTGTCAGCACTGAGCACAAATAGAAGGGAAGGTTGCAGTTGAAATAAAGCTTCCAAAACCACTACTCTTTACCTGTCATTTCTAGAAAGCTCCAGAAGATTCCTCCCTCCTGTGAGGGTGACAGCCAGGCCAGCAGGGTGTTTGGTGTGTTTCACCTTCGCCTGGATCCTGGATCCCTGGGAATTGTCCAATGGGTGAATCCTCTCAGGGATTCCCTCCCAGCCTCCAGGGACACATTCCCAGTTCAGGGTGGGCAATCTGTCCCCCTGCCTTTTCCTCAGAGCACACTCCCCACATGTGGGAAGGGAAATGGCATTTGGGCACAGAATGGTTTGGGTTGGAAGGGACCTTAAACCCCAACTCCTCTTTATCAGCTGCGCTTTTATGTCAGGTCACTGTTTAACTCCACAAATGAAACATCCCCAAGCTGCTGTGCCATGGGCTCAGGGACAGAATTCCCTCTCCAGTGCCCAACCACACACAGAGTGACTAAAGTCTGTGAACCCTGAGAGCATAGAAGTCCTCTGGAGTGTTGGAAATGGTTTCCCTAAAGGTTGAGGCTTGGAAGCATTAGCTGGTTCCAGCAAACAACAGAATCTATGGTTCCCACTGGTGCCCTTACCCCAGGATTTAGGAAGGTGTAAGATCTGCCAGGGAAATCGAGTTCCTCAGAGGTTTCAGGGGTCAGCCAGGCTGGGGGAGTTTGGTTTGCTGGACAGGTCACCAGTGGGAAAAAGGCTCAGGTTCTGCACTCCTGCAAAAACTGAATCCAGGTACCTGTCTGGCCCAGCCAGGAGTGCTGCAATTCTCCTTTTTCCAGGTAGGAGAGTCATAGTCATTTGGATATTCAAACAAATCTTAATTGTAATTTAATGGCTCACACTGTAATTAGCCTCCAGGGAAAAGCACTTTCAATTAACCATGTAAACATTCCATTTGTTCCACAATTACATGTTCTGCTAAATTTCCTGATGGAGAGCTGGGAGTGGAGGAGCACTGGGCCAGAACTCAGGGAACAGAGGGAAAGGAGGGAACTAGAAATTATCCCTTCTTCCCTGTGCATGTGACACTGGGAGGGTGCCCGTTGGCTCCAGCTGCTGGCAAGGCAGTGACTTGCTCAGGAGGTGGCACTGAGCCATGGAACTCCTGTCCATGCCAGGAGGGATAACCTTGCTCCTATCCCTGGATCCCAGCCAGGTTCCAGCACAAAATACATCTGCACATAGGATGGAAGAGCATTCCTAGAACCCTGAGGCACAGGGAGATTTCCCTGCTTTATGGTTCTGCTGTATTCATTTTATTATATGGCCCTTTGTATTTAATGGCCTCAATTTGCACCAGCAAAGGCCTAGATTAGATAATAGGGAAAAATTTTCCTGGGAAGGGTTGCAAAAGCCCTGGAACAAGCTGTCCAGGGCAGTGGATGTGGCAAAACCACATGGATCTGGCACCTGGGGCAGGGGTCAGTGGTGACCAAGGTGGTGGTGCTGGTTCATGGTGGGACTTGATGACCTTAAAGGTCTTTTCCAGCCTCAGTGATGCCATGATCCTCTGCGCCCTCATCAGCTGGCAGAGCACAATAATCAGGATGGGTCTATTCCCCCAGAGCCAGGAGAATGTGCAGGGAATTATCCATATTAGAAGCAATAAAATAAGACCAGCGAAGTGAGGAGAGGTAAACTGCTGGTGAAAATGAACCAAAAATTACAGGAACACAGACTTGGGGGGGTGGAGGAGGCTTAAATCCCACCCAGTGCCACCCCTGCCATGGGCAGGGACACCTCCCACTGTCCCAGGCTGCTCCAAGCCCCAATGTCCAGCCAGGCCTTGGACACTGCCAGGGATGCAGGGGCAGCCACAGCTGCTCTGGGCACCCTGTGCCAGGGCCTGCCCTCCCTCACAGGGAGGAATTCCTTCCCAATATCCAACATCTAATAGCATAAAATGTCATTACTGACTTCCTGTTCCAAATGGGAAGTTCATACCCCCAAAACTTCTGTGAACGTCCTTCCCTTGGAGAGCAAAGGGAGCATTTGCCCTTTAAACAGTGGGGAAGTTGTATTGTGGGGTGTCAATCCCAGGAGGGGTCAGGCTGGAAGGGAGCACAGTAGCTCCTCTGGTCCCAGCTCCTGCTCTAGCAGGGCCATTCCAGAGCACATGGCCTGGGATTGTACTGGAATTGTTCCCAATATAGCCGGACGAGACGTGCCTGAGCTTGTCTGGCCCTTGCTGCTGGACCAAATAGCAGCACTGTGGTGTTTCCACCCCAGATGTTATGAATAAAAAACCCAAAATTTCCTCATGTTAATGTTACCTGTTTTAAGGGTAAAAGTTAAAGTTCACAGTTTCTGTAATGTGTTGTGTTATGTTACCCAAAAAGCTGTAAAAGCCCCTGTTACATCCCTGGTTTATCAATCCTGTTACCCCTACCTCCCCCGTGTTTCTGTAACCCCTGTTTACCCCTTCATTCCACCGGGTAAAAACTGCTACTNAAGCCTCAATTTAGGAGAAAATACCCCTAAAACAACGAGCCAGAGCCAAAATCTGCAAAACCAACTGCA
The DNA here is from genome assembly GCA_013397295.1 of Polioptila caerulea. Classification (NCBI taxonomy): domain Eukaryota; kingdom Metazoa; phylum Chordata; class Aves; order Passeriformes; family Certhiidae; genus Polioptila; species Polioptila caerulea. The sequence goes on from VYXF01001781.1 coordinate 262,492, forward strand.
GGACTGTGCCGGGGAAGGGCAGGGCTGTCTCTTCATCGAAGTTTCAAGCTCGCCCTGACCAGAGTAGACCTGAAAGCACATGACCCCCCTGGACTTCGGGCCGATTCAGCGTCTTCCTGGGCACTCCCGTGAGGATGGAAGTCCCGGCTCTGCCTGAGGTCAAAGCTGCCTGCACTCCTCCTCCTCTGTGCCGTCCGAAGGGAGCAGTGGTGGTACCCCTCGAGCCCCCACCCCAGAGCTGATTTCTTAATAAAGGCTATAAAAAGGAGCCTGGGCTCCTGGCCCTGATTGTTCATTACACCAGAGACACCTTTGGCCAGCTGGGTGCTGCAGCTGGGTGCTTGGAGGCACATCCAGGCATGCAGGAGCTCAGGGTTACCTTTGGTGGTGAGACTTTAAGGCAAAGGTGAAGGAAAGGAGTCAGTTCTGGTGGTGGGTTTTGATCCAGTGCTTTATTCCTGGCCTGCAAGGCCTCTGAATCCAGTAACAGCTCCAACAGAACTCATGACTGTGTGGCTGGCTTGCCACAGGGGAACAGGGGGAGGGAAGGAACACAGGCTGCCACCAACCAGTTAATGGGGGGAAGTCCCAAGGGACAGAGGACACCTGGATGGCCCAATGTCCCTCCAGGGGTGGAGAGCATCTTTTAAATTCTGCCAATCCCTCGATGCCCCTCAGGAATGCCCAGATTGACAGACAGTGCTCAGCAGGGGTCAGGGTGTGGAAAGGAGGGATGATTGACACACCTGGCAGGGGAACATCAGGGAGGAACCTGGGGTATCTGAGGCAAAACATGACATCACACCGGAACAGGATTGTGTCCAGATTCTTCTGGAATATCCCCAGTCAGGGAGACTCAACGCCCTGTCTGGGCAATCCATATCCTTTGTTTATTCCAAGTTGTGCCTCTTGACAAAGCATAGTCCAGGAGCTCGGAAAGGAGAGCAGAGTTCCAGCAGAAATTCCATGCACCAGAGGCACCTGTGTGCTCTGCTTGGGACTGCCAGGACTGCAGAAGGGAAAGGCCAATTCTGGGACATTTTCTCCAGAAATTCCTGCAAATTCTTGCAATTTTGACTGGAGCTAGTATGTTCCCTGGAGTCTGGGGGGGCCCTTGCCATCCCCCCGGGCTGTGCTGTGCTCATCCCAGGTGAGCAGCGCCAGGTGGGGTCCAGGGAACGAAATCACTGGGGCAGTGAAGGGCGCTGCTCCCTGAACTGTAGCAGGGACACAGGCAGAGATTTCATTGCCCTTTTTATCCTCCCATTGTGGGGATTTGTGGGTTTCCTAGTTTGGCATTGATTTAATGTGGAGCAATTCCCGATTTAAGACCCTGCAGATGTAGCAGAGAACCAGTCGATAGCCACTCTTCAATACTGACACAAAATTGAGCCAGTGGGGGGTGGATACACCTTTTGCGAACACATGTTCTTAAGACAGAAAAAGCCGAGAGTAACGCTCTTGGCTTCCAGCCTTGGAGGAGGTGGCGGGTTGGGACCAGGGCCAGCCCCGCTTGGGCCTTGGCCGGTCCGGTCCCCCCTGGCCCGGCTGAAGTTCTGCGCTCCCGGAGGGGCGGTGAGGGGACGGCCGAGCCCCTCACCAGGGAGCCTCCAGGCCCTGTCCTGGGGGCAGCCGGGTCCCCTTCCCGGCAGGGCCTGCCGCTCTCTTTTCCAGCAGATCCACCGAACGATGCTGGCCAGAGGCTCCATCGGCACCGAGAATGACCATGCGGCAGAGACCGGCACCGAGGTGACCCCTTGGCCGGAGCCAGGGGTGGCCCTGAGGCCAAGGGCGGCCACATGGCCGAGGATCGCAGCGGCCAGGACGGTGCCGGGCAGCCACGGCCACCTCGGCACGGCCCACAGTGACCTTCATTTGCTCAGCCGCTTTGAGCCAGCTTTGCTGCTGACAAAAGGACAAAAGCATCGGCTGCAGCTTTTCTTGATTTCAGCCCCCAGCAGAGCCAGGCCGGCACTGCTCACACAGTGCTGGCACAGACTGCGCGGCCAGCAGAGAGGCACAGCGAGCCACGTTCCCCATGCAAAGCTTGGACCAAATTAACCTTCAGCGTTGCAGGACTCTATAAATAAACTGTTTTAATTGATGGTAAAAGTTAACTCTAAGGTCAGTGAAGAAGTTGTTCAATTCTAGATGATGGGATTGAAGAGAATGCTTTGAGTTTAGGATTATTTTGTAAAGCTATGGTAAAGATATATTTTTGATTTATCAGACTTTGTTTTTTTCCCTGTGACTTATAGAAATGCATTGGGGAGATATAGCATTTTAGTACAACTGTGAGCTGAAACACCAGGATTTAAAACAAATAGATCTTGCTGTGTTCTAATGAGAAACTTGAACAGAGAGAAATGAGAGACATGAGAAAAATAGTAGCAAAAACATTTGTTCCAAAAGATAGATGAAGAAAACTGTTTTATACTGAGCCAGCTTATTCTTAAAAAATAACACCCCAATAGTTAATATGCTCTATGAAAGCAGCTGTGTGAAAGCTGCAAGACATGGGAAAAACTTTAACACTGCAAATAGAATTTTTTTTTCCAGGTGGCTGATTCATTTGCGACAAAGCCACAAGAAAACAGTTTTCTTGTGGAAAAGTCTCCATAGCATATCAAGAGAAACTCTTCTCCCTAAGTGAACTGAAAAAAAGACTACTTTAAAGGTGGTAAACTAACTGAAAGTCATAAGTTCTATCTTTGCATTGTCAGTGAGAAAGAAAAGAAGCGCTCTGAAAGTTTATTCTAATTTTCTTATTATTGTTTTCCCTTTAATTCTGTTAATAAAGTTTTTTTTATATGTTTTCAAGTTTAGACCTGCTTTACTTTTTTTTTTTTTCCTTTTAATCCTATCTCACAGCAGAAAATAAACCTCAACAGTGGGGGAATTCTGGCTGCCAGAAAGTAGCTTGAAGGGTCTTTGACAAGCCACTCCAGTTTATAAATAGAAAGTTTGGATGGCTTTTCTCTCCTCCTGCCATCTCCATAAAATATGGAATTTACATTTTGTACATTTTTATACTTTATTTTCTGCCCATCTTTCATTTTCTCTGGCTAAAGGAAGAGTCTAAGAAAAAGAGCAGGAAGTAAAAGACTGGGATTGAAACACAGCAAATGTTCATGAGCTTATCACTTAAGAAGTTTTCCAAACCTGTTTTTTCCCCTTATCCTTTTTTATCCTCCTTCTCTGTTGTTTTCTCATCAGTGAATTACTATTTATAATTCAAAGATTTTTTTTAACTAGAAAAGAATCTTTTCAGCTTCACTATTTACTCATCTTCTGACCTTCAGGATTAATTTCCAGCAGTAGAAATCAGAATCAAGCATTTGTTGCTTTTGCTCCATTGAACCAAAAGAAAACAACTGCAATCTCTGGTTTTTTTTTTTTTTTTTTTTTTTGTATTTGAAAACAGTAATTAAGATGACAACCTCACATTCAGAACTGCACATCCCCCATCCTCCCAATATGCCAAGGCCAATTTAGGATGAAGAATAGACTCTCAGGGTCATGAGTGTAAGGGATTTAATTTTTCACTCCACACAGCATTGCAGGAGAGGATATTTGCCATAAGAACTCAGTGACTGACATAGACTTGAGCTGAAAAATTCAGTTCTCATGGAAGCTTTGTAGCTTTAAATAGCCTGAACTCCTGAGAACTATTCCCAAATTGTATAATGGGATATCCACTTCAAATATCAGATAACAAAGGAAAACACCAGGTAACAAAGTTAATGTGGAGATGATGCTATCAAAAGAACTGCTTGACATGACAAAGGTAAAAAGGAAGAAACAGGGCCACAGTTACAAAGTTTAAAGATCAGAGCTGGTTGTGATTTCATTTAGGAATCAGCCTCACCATATCTGACATTTCAAAAGCTTTCCTGAACATTTCCCCCCTTTTTTGTGCTCCTGAAGCTCATCTGCCATCGCAGGAGCCTCTGCCAGGCCCCCAAGTGCCACGAAATCAGTGCCCAGGAGCTGCTGTGCTGCCCCAGCCTCCCTGCACGTCCCTGCCCCAGGCAGGCTCCTGTCCGCAGGGAACAGCCGCTCCCGAACACGCTGTTCCAGGAGCCCTCGTTTGCTGGGAACACTTCGCAGGCCCCAACATCCACAGCAGCCATTCCAACTCTTCCTTTCAAAGGGGCAAATGGCCCTGCTGGGAAAAGGCAGCAGGTCCAGGAAAGATCCAGCCATTGTTCCACTCCTTTGAACAGACTCACCTGACAGTGGGTTCAGTACCTGAGTAGTTCCCAGAGCTATTTTATCACAGTTACACACAACGGAAAATGTCCTTTGTGTCCCATTCCCACCTGCTCCTAATGACCTGCTCCTTAAATCCTGTCTCTCTGCACAGAGGATGGGAAATGAATTTCCTGGATTTGTGATCCATTGAAGTGAGTGCAGAGGAGCATCTGTCTCTGTCTCTAATGGGCCCCTGGGAAGCAGAATTACCAAAGGAGTTCATTTCCTACTCATGTTCTGCCCTCCAACACAGAGACATGAAAAATAGAGATTTTCTTGTCCTTTTACATTGTAATTATGAACCTAAACAATTTCCATGAATTGTTAAATCTCCTCCACTCATGGAATCACAGAATATCCTGACCTGAGAAGGATCCCAAGGATCATCCAGTCCCACCCCTGGCCCTACAGAGACATCCCAACAATCCCACCCTGGGCATCCCTGGGTCCAAACACTCCTGGAGCTCTGGCAGCCTCGGGGCTGGGACCATTCCCTGGGGAGCCTGGGCAGTGCTTCGCCTTCCACTGGGGGAAGAACCTTTCCCTGATCTCCAACCAAACCCTCTGTGGCACAGCTCCAGCCATTCCTTGAGGTCCCTTTTTGAATTCCTGCTCTCTTCTCTTCCATCATCACCTACTGACCTGTTCTGCTCAGGCACTGCCTTCATTTCTCCTAAAGCCAAGTAAATATTTTGGCACTTAAATATTTTCCGCTCATTTTGACATTTTCACAGCACACACAAATCAGTAAATCCAACACAAGGGTGTCCATCCAGGAGGAAGCTGCTGATCCAGGTCCTATGGATACAGGGAAGCACAAAGCCCAACTTGTACATCTTGTTAGGCAAAACGAGGTGTTGAATAACACAGAGCATGGATCCCAAACTGCTGGAGCTGTCACACCTCTTTCCAGTGGGAACGGGAGAGGTTTCCTGGGAGAGGTTTCCAGATGGTTTTTTCACTGCTGCAAACAACTGAACCTGTGTCTGAGCAGCCTCGCTGTGCCCAGAAATGCTGCCTCCCTTCACACCTCATGTCCCTGGGTCACCCAGGGGACCTGTTCCAGACCTCAGCACTGCTCTGGCAGCATTTGCTGTCCCAAAGACAATATTTATCCAGTTTTACCTGCGCAGACTCAGCTGATGCAGGGGAATAGTGTGAAAGAAACAACACAGAAATAAGGATGGCTGATTATGCACTCTCAGAATTCTTCCCTTTTCTATGGAGGTGTAAGAATAAATGTCTGCCTTTTGTGAGGTTTCATTCATGACTGTTCTATTTAATTCAGAGTTCCTGTGATCATCTTAATTTCTATCCAGAGAACAGACCCCTAGCAGGATTCAGGTCTTTAATAACTGCATTGTCATTCTGATATCTCCATCTCTTACTCCTGATTTCCATTGTTTGCATGTCTTCAAAGGCACAAAGCAGCAGAGTCCCAAAGGAGGAGATTTTACACGCACTTTCTGATATCAGTGCAGACGTTTAGCAGTGAGCAAATTAGAGCTGTGGTTATAAATTGCTGCTGGGGATGGGAAAGGATATGGAAGATGTCAGGAGATGGTTCCTTGCTGTCCGCAGGGCAGGGCTGATCCTGTTTTTTCTGCACCCACAGAGATCTTGAGTCAGGGAAGGGAAACTGCCCAGGGAGCAGCCTCAGCTCAGGGGAGCTTCAGAGTGATTCCTGTTCCTTTCCACGGCAATCCCGACATCCTAAGGCTGTGAGCAGATCCCAGTGGGAGCTGTGCACGGATTGTGTGGTGTTTGTGGGACAGAGCCAGTACCTACAGGGACTGGGGGTGTGGGAGCTGTCACTGCAGGCTGACAGACGTTCCCACTCTCTTAGAACCCATTGGAGACCATGGGTTATTCTGCATTCCCCACTGGGGCTCCCATGGAATAGCGCAGTCTCTGGGCAGACTTTCCTGGATGCTTCTTCCAGGAAAGTCAGTGGGGAAGGAAGGTCCCCACAGCAAGGAGAGTCTGGATAAATTTGTTTTTTGAGATCTGTGACAATGCTCAGCATCCTAATGGCTGCAGCTGCAGGAGAGCAAGGTTAAATGCAATATTAGGAAGGAATTGTTCCCTGTGAGGGTGGGCAGGCCCTGGCACAGGGTGCCCAGAGCAGCTGTGGCTGCCCCTGGATCCCTGGAAGTGCCCAAGGCCAGGCTGGACAGGGCTTGGAGCAACCTGGGCCAGTGGGAGGTGTCCCTGCCCATGGCAGGGGGTGAGACTGGGCGGGCTTTAAGGTCCCTTCTCAACCCCAACCATTCTATGATCCCACGATTCTGTTTCTCTTCACCACCATTAGAAGAGGCACCAGTCTCAGACATCCCACAGTAGGATCACCAGAACCAGGTGAAACACCAGGAGCTGATACTGGAGGCCCTGAGATGGGTGACCCATGTGCACCTCCCTGTCTGTGAGCCTTGGGGCAATTTTAGCCCCCAAGTCCTCAACAAAACCAGCAGAATTATTCCTGCTTCTAAAGTAATGCCAGAAAGAACTAATTCCACGTTAATAGCTAACACAGGGTGTTTATTCAAAGCTTTTCATCACCTGAACAAGCACTGGGACATTCCCCACAGTGTGAGGAGCACTTCAGGCCCAGGGAGTGACTTGTAGGGAGCAAACTGCCACAGAGAGGACCCGAGCCCAGCTCCTCACACCACAACACCTTGACTTCTTCCTCTCCCACTCTGATCCTGTGTGACTTTCAAATTTTTGCATAAACCAAAGGAAACTCTGTCACTTTAATTAAGGCCAAAATTTACCCAAGGAATCCCCTCTCAGTCTGCACAACTTTGCACTTATTCTGCACAAGGAGCACATGGAGTGCTGGAATTAAGAGGCTGTAAAACTAATCCACACAGAACAGAACAGAGAGACATGCTGGGAATCCATCAGTCTGAAATTCATCTGCATACCCTCAGCTGCAGGACTGAGAAGATGGAATTTAACAGAGCAATACTTAAAATTCAGTTTTCATCCAAAGAGCAAAGCACTTAACAAATTAATTGAGCTTAGCATCCATGTTGAGAGCTCAGCACTGGTAACATCATCACAGGAGAGAAGCTGGTTATGAGGGGCTGGAGGAAGTACAGCAAGCCCTGAACGGACAAATCCCTGCTCCAGAGAGCCCCTGAAGTGACAAACAGCACCTCTGCAGTCTCTGCATATCATAACTCTGGCCTTGTGCTTTTACCCAGACACTGCACGCAGCGCTGGCCAAGCTTTCCCCAAGAAGCAACACATCTTCCTTAGGCAGGGCTGGGGCAGCCTCTCCTTATTTTTCCTGGCTGCTCATCAAAATAGAACACCCTAGGCACCATAAAGCCTTTAAAAGCCTTTTTTTTTTTTTTTTGTTTTGTTTTGTTTTGTTTTGTTTGTACCTCAAGCTGCAGGAAGCTCAGCAGTTCTCCTCACAGATCTCCCTTCTGCTGGTTTTTCCCCACCCCTGCCAGATCCTGGTGGGAAAGTGTGGCTGGATAGAAACCTCTCCTTCCCCCCAACCTGCTTAAAGCACTGCAGCACCAGTTCGGTGGAACAATTATGTTCTGTTCCAACGAGCAAGATTTATTCTTCCTTTAAGAAGAGCCTGACTTTGCTCAGTGAAAAACTGCAGTTACCCACAGCTCCCTTACAACCTGTAATCCACCACTTACATCCTCCCTACAGTCCCACAGGAGCTGAGCTGTTCATAATTTTCTTTCTGGATATAGAAAGTGAAAAATACCCTTCCTTCCAAAATTAAACCATCACATAAAGAATAAGAGTGAGAGTCTGTGACCACTTGGTGATACTTGAGTAAGATTTGCTACTTCAAAGACACTCTATGAATCCATTCTATTCTATGGGATATTGATAGTGTGTTCTGCACACATTCAGTATACAGAGGTAATTCCACTCTCAACTGTACATTAAGGAACCATTAATATTCCAAAGGAGAAGGTTGGAAGTTGACAATTCAGCACTGAGGTCACTGTGGCCACCCTTTCCTCTCCAGCTATTTAATTATGTATTTGCTCCAGGTCTCCTTCTCACAGCTGACAGGAACTGTTCAGAAGAGCTGGGATGAGAACAAGCACAAACACAATTTCAGGCCAGGAGGGTTTGGAGACTGATAACTGAAACTCCAGTGAGTGCAAATTGAGTGTCATTGTGTGGCACTCAAAGTGTCTCAAACATCCCCAATTGCTGCTGCAGCAGGGAACTCCCATAGGCGTCACCAATCCACTGGTGTGAACTGGAGCACTGAACATGTCAGCAATTGTCCCTTTCTGGCACAGGGGGAGCACAGGGATACCAATTCTGAGTCACAGAATCACGGAACAGTCTGGGTTTGGAGGGACCTCAAAGTCCATCCAGTTCTACCACCTGCCATGGGCAGGGACACCTCCCACTGTCCCAGGGTGCTCCAACCCCGTTCAGCCTGGGCTAGGAAAGGATTCTGTGGGGCATTCTGTGCAGCTGGAAAGGGATTCTCTGGAGCAACTAGAACAAGAAAGGGGAGAAACACCTGTTATTGTGGAAAATCCCCGGCAATGGGCTCCACTTCCCAGCGGGAGAGCGGGAGCTGCCCTTGGGTTGCTGCTGTGCCCTCCCGGTATCCAAGTGCTGCTTTCAGGGCAGATAAAAGATCCCAACACAACACCAGCAGCAAAGGAAGGGTTCACAGGGGAGGCCCTGGCACAGGGTGCCCAGAGCAGCTGTGGCTCCCCCTGGATCCCTGGCAGTGCCCAAGGCCAAGCTGGACAGGGTTTGGGGCCCCCTGGGACAGTGGGAGGTGTCCCTGCCCATGGCAGGGGTGGCACTGGGTGGGCTTTAAGGTCCCTCCCAACCCACAATTCCCTAATTCACACCAGACCAAACATTCAAGCCCAAAGTGTTTTTTTTTTTCTTTTTCCTCAAATTCTTGCAGCCAGGTGGGTCACAACCCATTTTCTCTGTTTCCCCTTCCATGCAGGATCTGGAGCTGTTTCTCTTCCACATTGTTGCAGAAAAAGCCAAGTGCACACATGTGATAATGAGCTGAGTGTTCAGAGCATGGGGAGATGTTTATCAGAAATGTCACAAAGTTGGTTGTGGTTTGATGGGAAAGGAGCAGCTCATCCCTGAGCCATGACTGAAGGCAGCTGCAAGAGATTCAGAACAAGTTATTCAGCCAATGTGGAATCTGCCCTAGTAAGAAACACCCAGTGACTGGAGCAAGATTTCTCTGTGTAAATTGAAATCAGGGCTCCGTAAAGCTGAATAAACCTTTCTCATGAAGCTGCAGAGCTGTCACTTGTATTCTTCCAGGATAAATTGGCAGCATCCATTGAGAACAGCCTTGGAACAGTGCTTTGACTGCAGTAGTTGCTTTTAGCGTAACAGCAATAGGAGATGATCTGTTCTTCAAAATCCTAAAATGATACTAATTCACAGCACAAGAGAATGAACTGGACCACACTCTGCTTAGGGAACTGCTTCACAAAACTGAATTTCTACTGTAAAGCTGCTTTATTTTCATAATTGCCTCTCTGGAGGAATTTTTTTATTGTTCCTCTCTCTTCCCCTGCCTTTAATTCCAATGTTTCCTCTCCAGCACAGGGGAAAGAAGCCAAAGGGTTTTCATCCCTTTGCTGGTCAGCTTTCATTAGGGCCTCAGTCACTTCTAATCAGCTCTCCTCAAAAAACAATTGAAAATAATTACCTGAGCTTCTCCTGGGCTTTGGGGTCAGTAGAAAGGTGATCAACTGAAGAGAGACCAAAGGACACTGCTCCTGTCAAAGCCTGGACACTTCCCAAAGTCTGAGCCAAGGAAATAACACCAGGTTTCATAATCTCTGTCCGTACCAGTAAAGAACGCTCACAAAAATTCTTACAAGGTTTATTTGTTATTTCCAAGTGTCCTTCATGCTGCTGCTTCCTCTGGCTTTGTCCTGGCTCTTAGAATTACAGACTTATGGGATCATTAAACTTGGAAAACATCTCTAAGGTCATCAAGTGAAACCATCACCATCACCACTGACCCCAGCCCCAAGTGCCACATCCATATGTTTTCTGAACACTTCCAGGGGTGGGAATTCCACCACTGCCTTGGGCATTCCAATGCTTTGCAACCTTTTCCATTAAGAAATTTTCCCCAATATCCACCCTGACCCTCCCCTGGCCCAGCCTGAGGCCGTTCCCTCTCCTCCTGTCCCTGTTCCCTGGCAGCAGAGCCCGACCCCCCCCGCTGT
>VYXF01001781.1:272990-307324 GCA_013397295.1 Polioptila caerulea
CCCCCCCCCCCCCCCCGGCTGACTCCTCCTGTCAGGAGTTGTGCAGAGCCAGAAGGGCCCCCCTGAGCCTCCTCTGCTCCAGGCTGAGCCCCTTTCCAGCTCCCTCAGCTGCTCCTGGGGCTCCAGCCCCTTCCCCATTTCTCTAACCCATGGTAAAGTCGCTCAGACCTGCCCAGAGATATCAGCTAATTTTAAATCTCCCTAGCACACCCTGCATCATTTCCCTGAGTCAGAGCTGAGGCATTGGAAATGAAAAGTGAGGCTGTGCTGACAATTCCACATGGAAGGCAGCAAGGGAGAGAACAGAGAGAAGAGCTCCACAAGCAGCAGCACAAGCCCGGTTTCTCAGACCAGTGGGGAAATGGGAGCATTGCAGCACTGAAAGGCTCTGAAAGCTTCAGCTCCAGCAGATGGGATGAGCTGATCCAACAGCTCCCAACAACAGCCTCTGCTTCCCCTTCTCCCCTTGCCTCCAGACTGTTCCTCCCTCCCTTGCCTCAAACCAGCCCCAAATCTGAGCAGATCCACCCCACCAGGTCACCCACAGTCCTGACCTGGCTGAACTGACCCATGGGACCCTTACTGGGCACCCCCAGAACTGGCCTCAGGGAAAGATGATTAACATCCCATTCCACACGGATGAGCCCTGATCTCAGCCCAGGTGCTCCTGAAGTGGCTCCTTCTGGGCCAGGGGCTGCAGGGACATGTGGGACAAGGCCCTGAAAGGATACCAGGAGCCAGATCACCCATGGAAGCCATGAGGCCACTGCCCAACAGCTGCAACTGTTGTCCTCCAAAATTATTTTTATCTTAATGGAGAATGGGAGACTTAATAATGGAATCCAAGAATCACTGAGGATGGAAAAGCCCTCCAAGGCCATTGAGCCCACTCTGTGCCTGATCCCCATCTTGTCGTCAGCCCAGAGCTCTGAGTGCCACATCCAGGCATTCCTTAGACACCTCTAGGGATGGGAACTCCATCTCTCCCTGCGCAGCCCCTGCCAAGGCCTGACCACCCTTTCCAGGAAGAAATTCCTCCTTATAAGAAATTAAGCAGATCCAGGGCATGTTTGACGGTAACACAGTGTTATTGTCTGTGGGGAATGGAATGGCAAAACTCCTCTGAAATGTGCTTCACAAATGGGGACATGTGGGCAAGGTCAAATTTGGACTGGGATTAAGTTTCCTAAAGCCCTTCCCCTCATCAGTGCACAGCCCTGGATACCCAGGGGAAATTTGTTTACTGAATTCCTCTGCAGCACAAATGCATGAATCTCCATCCCCACTTCTGTTTCTGCCTCTTCTCCATGAAATCCCACAGTGAAGGAAGACCACTCAGAAACTCTTGGCCAGTGCAGGTCCAGGGAAATGGGATACCTTGGAACGTTCATTGCCCCATTAGCCAGAAGTGCCACCAGGAGGGGACAGGCTGAGGTGCCCCTCACTGTCCCTTGGAGCCAGGCACCCTCACACAGAAAATACAGATCCATGCCCAACTTCCAGCAATTAAACTCCAGATAAAAAGAACCACAACTGTGGACATGCTTTGCTTATTATCAGCCCTGTCTCTGATTGCCTGAAGGTCTTTCCAGCAACTTTGTCTTTAATTACTTTAATGAGAGAGAAAATGATCTGAGGAGTGTCAGCTCAATGGGGCAAAGTCCTGATGGAAATGCTAAGTCTGGGATCATTAGTTCAGCAGTTAATAGTACATTATCTGAAGTTATTGGATCTAAATGTAAACAGCTTCTGGAGCCCCACTGATGTCAGGAGTGAAGCCGGGGAAACAAATTAGGAGAGGCTTTGAACTGAGCTTATGCTGGTTCGGCTCCCACCTTCTGCAGAGGCAGCTCTTTGTTGGTCCAGAGCAGAAAAAAAAATGTTTGTAGAGAGAAAAGAAAAGGAAATTGAATCCACCACGGGCTTGTCTTCACCAAAACCCTCCCGACAATTCCTTACAATTAACTTCTTGAAGTGACTGAGTTTATCTAAAGCAAATTAAGATAAAGCATATCAAGGCCACTTCAGCCCTTCAGGGAAGCCTAATGTTAATCTGCTCCTTTAGCAGTGCTGAGCCTCCCTCCAGCTCAAGGAAGGCGAGATGGAGCAATTTAGCTTAATTTGCAATGAAAAGGGATTAAATTGCATTTACAACCTCATCTCTGCTGCAGGTGAGTGCTGCCCACAGCCACCCAGCTCAGCTGACAGGCAATTAATTTGAGGCAGAGGTAATGTGATCCTGATTCTGGGCCAGGAGTATTTGCTACAAGGATATAATCTGGTTAAATTAATCCCATTTAATTTTTCACTTGCCTTGGTGGGGCCTGCACTGTAAGAACAGCCCTTCCTCGTGTTCTTTTTGTGAGGATCAGAATTGCTGCTTGCTTCAGCTTGGAATTAGATAGGGAACTGCCTGAAAACTGGTGAAACCAAGGATTTTACTTCCTAAAGAAAATCCTTTCCTGAACTTTCCTGTGATGAGATCTTGTGCATAAGCCAAGAACTGCATGTATCAAAGATAACCAAAGCCATCCATGGAGATTCCAGCTCATCAGACATGCAGATTCCTATTGCAGGCTTCAGTTTTTCTCTGTCTTAGGAATAATTCTTGAGTTTTGTACAAATGCTTTGAACAACTTTGCTGGTTTGTGACAGATTGCGTCTTCTAAATAACCCTGGAGTCCCCATCCATTGCAAAAGCCCTGTAGGGAGCAGCCCCAAATCCACCAGAAATACCTGAGTAGCTTGGCCAAGTACACGGGACAGTGAGGAGGGCAAAGGCTCTGCTGTGGGCAGGTGAAAGAATTCAGCACCTCAGGGGCCAGGGCTGTCCTCCTTTGTCCCAAAACAGGGAACTTTGGTCTTGGGAGACCGAGGTGAGAAGCCGTGGCTGCCCCTGGATCCCTGGAAATGTCCAAGGCCAGCTTGAATGGGGCTTGGAGCAACCTGGGCAGTGGAAAGTGTCCCTGCCCATGGTCTGGACAAGGTGTTCATAGAGACATAGGATCATAGAATCATGGAATGGTTTCGGTGGGAAGGGACCTCAGAGCCCACCCAGTCCCAGCCCATGGCAGGGACACCTCCCACTGTCCAAGGGTGCTCCAAGCCCCAATGTCCAACCTGACCTTGGGCACTGCCAGGGATCCAGGGGCAGCCACAGCTGCTCTGGGCACCCTGTGCCAGGGCCTGCCCACCCTCCCAGGGAACAATTCCTGCCCAATATCGCATTTAACCCTGCACTCTGGCAGTGGAAAGCCATTCCCTGTGTCCTGTCACTATTCTTAGGGATGCTTTAGGATCCCCCTGTGCTGATGGGAACCACAGGGTGCGTTGGGTACAAATCCTCTTCTGATCCAGGTGAAAGGAAGAAGACACAGAACATGGCACCACCTCAATGTCTTTCCCACACCTGGCACTGCCTGGGGGAGGAGGAAGAATGGAAATAGGGAACATGCCACTGCAGATTTTTTAGATACAGAGCAATTGAATTTGTTGAAGGAGCTCAGAGTCTTCCCAGCCTGTCCCTTTTAGACCCTGTTTGCCTGGGGAAAGACAAATGTCCTGATAACCACAAACAGCACAAAATGCAACCCTGTGATCTGAGACATGACCCTGATTAAACAGCCAGGAAATCCTGGGAAACCTCCAGAGGCAGCATCAAATTCTTTGCCTTGGGATGAAGAAGAAGGAAACAAGGAACAGATCTGTGCAGTCTCAGAAAGGATGAGGCATTTCCAGCACTCAGGCAGAGTATGTGCAGTGACAGAAGTGAAGAGTGTAATTACCAGGGCACCCAATTTCTCTGCTCCAGGCAGAAGCTGATCAACAGATGGTTTGCAAAGAGTTCCCATTGCTCCTGGTGGCTCACACACCATAATTAGCCAAGGAAATGGGAGCTGTGACAGGAGTCTCACAGTCCCAGCAGCCCCAGACACAGCCAGTGACATTTCCTGATGCTTCAAATCTGAGTGTGAGAGAAAATTGCTCTGGAATGTGGAGTGGCACTGGGCTGGGGACCCAGCTGCTAATTCCTGCCTGGGTGCTCCAGAAAAAAAACATTAAATGAGGAATGTGTTGGACAGATCCACTTAAAAGCAATTTGCTTTACCTGTGGCAAGACAGGAGTTCATCAGGTGAGAACTCCAGGGAGAGCTGTACTGGGAATCTCATAAAAATCATGGGGTTTACTGGTGGGAGCAAGAACAGAGAGAAAGAAGGAATTTAGAATTCTTCCCTGAGGGTGGGCAGGCCCTGGCACAGGGTGCCCAGAGCAGCTGTGGCTGCCCCTGCATCCCTGGCAGTGTCCAAAGCCAGGCTAGAGGGGACTTGGGGCAACCTGTGTTTACCTCTGGAATTGCTGTATATTACAGCAGCACTCTCTGCAGACTGGCACAAGCATTCCAGAGGTGCTTTATGGTGGATATTTCACTGCCTCTTTCCTTTCAGGTCAGAGACAGACAAAAATCTTTCTAGAAAGCCCAGGGAAGGATTTATGGCCCAGCAGTGCTGAGCAGCCTCAGTTTGTTTTGATTTCTGTTTAAGTTCCTGGGCTTCCCAGACACCTGCAGACTTTCCACTCTCAAGCCACTCTTCAAACTCATCAGAAACCAGGCTTCCATTTGGCAGGAAATGCCAGTTCTGTAGGCCCTGCTTTGATCTCAGACCCAGCTTTTTTTTTTTCTTCCTCGTGGAGACATCACACCACTTGCTTTGGGTGATGCTGGCACTTCTCTGCTCGTGCTGCAGCTCCATTTTCAGCTCAGTGCATTGATTCCATCCCAAGCATTTCGTTGGGATCAGACAAAAGACAGGATTACTCATCCATGTCTCTATTGATGACTTCTCCTGAACAGCTTTTATTTCAACAAAATTGAGCTTCTAAAGAAAAACTCCACTGTTGAGTTTTCCTCCTGGCTTCTCCGTCCTCACCTGGAGTGGGGCCAGCCCTGGGTTTGGATCTGCATTTGAACTCATTTGAGGGGAATGAGCTGCTCCAGTTTCCCTGCAGCCCCAGTATCTTGGATCACCCATGTTCATGGTTCCCTTGCCATTAATCAGCTCCATTTCACAGAGCTCTGATTGGAATGCTGAGGCTGTACCTGCCTGAGCTCCTGTGGGGCACTTTAGGGCAAGCAGAGCATCCTTGACAGAAGTTATTCCGTGCCTTTTTGCCTCAGGCATTGTCTGGCTCCAGCAATAACTGCAGGTTGTGCCGTTTCATTACTGAAAAACTTTTGCTGCACTGTATTCAGGACATGAACTGAGGGGATTTCTCATCTCAGGAGTTTAATTACCTCTTTGATTGAAGCAAATGTTGTATCAAGTGGGGAGAGAGAGGTCAGGGTTGGAATGATCTCCTCATAGCCAGATTAGAAGCACAGCTCCTGTATCTGCCATTGGCTCCTAATGAGGAATTTCAGATTCACAAGCTTCAAAGTAATCTCCAAAATGCAGCTGAACAGCTCCAGAGAGGAGATTTGACTTTGTTGCTCTGCATTTTGCACCATACCCCTTTTTTCTCTCCCTTTTGAGCTGTTTGATACTGTCTATGTTCCTTGTGTTCTAGAAACTCTGCATCGGAGCTTTGGGAGCTGCAGTTGGATGATGAATGTGATTAAATGAGCCAGAGGAGTTGGTTTCTCTCTGCTGGGTCTTGGACTTGCTCTTGGACTTGGCTCAGCTTCCTTATAAAGAATTATAAAGAGCTCCCCAGGTCAGGGAACAAGTTTGGTGCCATTATTAATTTATTGTCCCACCGTCCCAGCCCTGCCACATTCCCCACAACACCAAATCCACCCTACCCCCCCTGGAGAAAAGGGCAGTGGGGATAAAATTCCCTAAGAAATGTTGCAACAAAAAAAAAGGGAAGAAACTTCAGAGATTCCTTGGAGCTGGAAAATTTCAATGTAAACCACTGGTGTGGCGGACCAGAAAAAGGCTGGACACTGGGAAACCAGGCCTTAGTCCATGACTTGGTGTGTCCAAAGCTGAAGTGTTGGAAGGTGCAGTTTTTCAACCCTGGAGACAAATCCTGGAGGATTCCTGTGCTTCAACCTCAGTGCAAACTCATGTAGAGCTCTGCATTCACTGCCAGAGCTCCCTACGATTTAAAAATCAGGGAGGAAAAGTTGTTCAGCCACACAATTTGCCCCTTGGTTCTCATCTTTAAAATTCTTGAACCAGGTCCTTCAGAGCTCTAAACTTTCTTGGTGACAATCCAACCCCTGAGTGCTTGAGGCTGGGAATCCAATAACTGAAGGTACTTAGAGCACGCCTAATAGTAGGAATTTACTGACTCAAGTCTGCTTAGGATCCTAACTCTGAAGGCTGGGTGCCTTGAAGATCAAATTGTTCAATAAGAGATATCCTAGAGGGTGGGGATTTCTTTTTCTGAAGTTTCCTCGAGTATTTAATGGATGAGAATACCCAGATTTCCTCCTGTTCCCACTCCATTGCAGAAGGATTTCACCAGCTCATCTCAAGGGTAAAACACTCATTCCATGACCTTTCAGGAGGAATTCAGCTCTTCCAAGGGCTTTTTGTCCCATACCCAGCCCCTCGCTTGTGAGGGCCCCTCTCCTGCCAGGCTGATTTCCTGAGCAGAAAAACACAAGTGAAAGAGGCACCTCAGCCCAGCCTTTGGAATGTCCTCCAGCAGAATGGAGAGGCTCCTTCCAGTCTTAAAGCCCCTGCACACCTCCATGGCACCAAGTATGGAATCAGAAGATGGAATCTCAGACTGGTTTGGGTTGAAAGGGACTTGAAAGCCCACCCAGTTCCATCCTCTGCCATGGCAGGGACACCTCCCACTGTCCCAGGATTCTCCAAGCCCCAATGTCCACCCTGGCCTTGGACACTGCCAGGGATGCAGGGGCAGCCTGGGCTGCTCTGGGCACCCTGTGCCAGGGCCTCTCACCCTCACAGGGAACAATCCCTTCCCAATATCCCTGCTCTCTGGCAGTGGGAGCCATTCCCTGTGTCCTGTCCCTCCATCCCTTGTCCCCAGTCCGTGTTCAGCTCTCCTAAAACCTGGAAGGGGCTCTGACCTCTCCCTGGATCTTCTGCAGGTGAACACCCCCATCTGTCCCAGCCTGGCTCCAGAGCAGAGGGGCTCCAGCCCTGGGATCATCTCTGTGGCTCCTCTGGACTGGCTCCAGCAGCTCCATGTCCTGCCAGTGCTGAGGGTCCCAGACCTGGAGCCAACTCTGCTACTGGGATCTCATGAGGTCACAGGGGGTCAATCCCCTCCCTCAATCTCCTCCCACTCCCTTTGAGTGTAGCCCAGGGTGCTTGGTGTCTGGGGCTGGCAGTTCACAATGTTGGCTCATGTCCCTTTCCCTTCTCCCATTATTCTGTCTGTGTGGGCAGGACCGGGACCAGGACAGGGACCGGGACAGGGACAGGGACATCCTGCCTGGCCCAAGAGGACAAACAGGAACCAAATCCTGCCTGGACAAAGCAAAACAGTTTGTGACAATGCCAGAGCTCCAACCCCAGCTCAAATCCAGCCTGAATTCTCCACATGGCTCTTTCTCCATCAACCTGCTCTTCCTGCAAAGGAAGCTCCCCAGCAGGATCCTGCAGGATGTCACCCAGGGGTACAACAGCTGCCACCTCTGTGCCACACTAGCTCCAAACAGATTCCAGTTGCCACCAGAGCTGTACACAGATGAAAGACTCTGGGATGTCACCACAGAAGCTGCTCTGGGTTCAGCTGAGGTGGGGTAGGAGCTTCCCAGCTCTGCCATCAGCTGGCACCACTGATCAGATCCTTGCTGTCTAACCTGGTTCTGTCAGAACAGCTTAAAAAATTCAACAAACAAAACCCTACTATTAGCAATATTTTAAGCTAATCCAGATCATTTTGATAGAACTGGGCTATGGAGCAATTCCAGCTGTCACAGCAGGAGCAGGGCTGGCCCCTGGCCAGGGACAGGGCTGTGGGCAGGTGGAGCAGGACACGGAGCTGAAACTTTTCCTTGGAGAGCTGGGGGTGGCCTGGTAGGACTGGGCTGGGCCGGCCCTGGGTGCCCAGGTGGCTGCAAAGCTGTTCCACAGGCAGGGCCACACCAAGACTGGGCCTGAACTGAGTGCAGAACAGGACAGAGAGACGAAACCACTCCAGATCACACCTTGCTCTGTTCCCCAAGCCTGTGCCCGAGTGGGCTCAGCCAGCCAGGAACGCCGTGGGACCAGGAGCAGGGACTGGGGCATGAGCATGGTGTGACAGGGCACTGGACTGTGCCACAGACACTGCTCAAGCACTGGGTTTGTGTGACATTTTCAGGGTGACAGCAGCATTCTGGTGATGATTAACCCTGGGCTCAAGGGGTTGAATAATTCAATGTTTCAATGATACCACACAAGAGTTCAGGCCTCAGAATGCTGCCTCAGCCTCAGCTCCCAGCCCTCCTCAGGAACCTGCATCTGGGTGATCACAGAACCATGGAATCAGGGAAATGTGAAAACTGGAAATGACCTCTAAGATCATCAAGCCCAACCATCAACCTGATGTGATGTGCCTTGAGCAGCCCAGCTGTTCCCACCACTGGATAATAAAGAATTCAGCTGTAATGAGAGGAATCCTTGACCCAATTAAGTATATCCTGTCTAGGTAGGAGTAAGTGAGTGAGGACATAATTCCCTGTGTGCAGGTGGGGCCCTGAGACACGGAGACTTTAAGGAGAAGATTTCTGGCTGTGCATTAATTAGAAGTGGGGACGTATTTGTTATGTAGGAGCCAATCTCACCTCAGCTGTGGACACTTCCAGTCAGTGGAAACTCAAAGCAGTGCACGACCATGCACAAATCCCCCGGCACATCTGACTAACAACACCCTCCATTCTGACCAGTTGTCAGACACCTCTGGTGCACCAGCTGTGGTCACCACAGTGACCTTGCCATGGCATTGCTGGATTTGGATAAATTCATTTTGGCTCTACCTTGAGCATGGCTGTGCCTCTGCCTCACAGATAAGAATTTCTGTGCTCCTGCAGCAGGTCCTCCAACTCCTCCACCAGCCCCAGTTTAGCCCAGTGTTGGTCCCACTGGGAGTCAGAGCTTTTGAGTAGATTAGGAACAGATGTCTGCAGCTGCCTGGGGATAACAGAGGTGTTTCCAGAGCTCTGTACCTTAAAAGCTCCCTCAGCACTTCAGACAGAACGGGCTGGAGGGGGCTCTCTCCAGGTTTCGTCCCATATTTCCATGCAAACAGGTTTGTTTATCCTTTGTAAACACAGACAAATCCAGCAAAAATTTGCCTTCTTGACTCAAGGAAGTAATTTGGTGTCTCAGCAATTGTCAGACACGGTGGCACCATCTGCCACACTCACATGACTGTAATTTGCCAGACACTGCATCACCTCCCTGTTTCCAATTATCCTTTTCCTCTGAACAAAGCCTGTCTTTAACACAATGCTGGTATATCCAAGGGAAAGGAGGAATAATAATCACTGTTTACTGTTATCCAATAATACATTATTCATGCTTCCCTCTCTTAGCAAAATCTTCCCTTCCCTAATTCCAAGTGGTACATATTGGAGGGGAATGGCAGAGCCTCTGGGACTCCAGATGACTTTGCACTGCTCTTATTAGCATAGGCTCTCAGATTAATCAGGATATTCATTATGGAACAATTTCACTGTAAGGACTTCTTGGGGAGCAGGTGCAGTTTCACCTGGAGTGGGAGCACAGCAGCAGGACCAGCTCCTGTGGCAGTGGCAGAGTGGACCTGGCCCCTACTGCCATGGACCCCAACAACCCAGGCAGGGGCAAAGCAGGGCTAGGGTGTGCTGAAGGCTTGGCACAATCCAAGGTTGGCTGCAATGATCCCCTCAGGATCACAGAACCTCAGATCAGATCCAGAGCCCACATTACAAATCAGGGTTTCTCAAGGAACACACACACTCCAGGCACAGCTCCAGCTGCTGGGATGGGATTGTCTGACTGCCAGGTCACAGCCTGCAGGCCCCCAAGCAGCCCTGAAACAGCTCTGCCCCAACAGTAAAGGAGTTATAGGCAGGTGCCAAAACCCAAACCAAAGCTGGCAGGGAGCTGGGCAGAAGATTCCTCCAGCCAACTGCTGCCTCTGTCAGGCTGTGGAAAAGAGCAATGAAAAAGACATCCAACAGAACTTCTGTGGGACCGTTCACACAGAGACACAATGCTGGCACCATAACTTGTCTTGGCTGGAAATGAAAGACCCACTGAATTGACACGAAAGCCAGAAATTTGTAGGGTGAAAGAAGACCAAGATAATAATAAAATATATTAATAAAATCTGGAAGTGTCCAAGGCCAGGTTGGAAAGGGCTTGGAGCAGCCTGGGATAGTGGAAGGTGTCCCTGCCCATGGCAGTTGTGGCACTGGGTGGGCTTTGGGGTCCCTTCCCAGGCACCCCCCTCCATGATTGTCAGTAGGGACCAAGGGAAGTGGTGCATTCCAAGTTTTGTGACATCTCCAGCTAAGGACAAACAGCTTTCCCAGCTGAGACATTTCAGTGCTATTCCCTGAGGACCTAGAGGGATTTCTGTTGTTTCCAGTTTGCAGGAATTGTGTGGGAAGGACGATGGAGGACACAGTGCCCTGCCATGGCCCTCACACCTTCCCCTGCCACGCTCCAGTGATTCCTCCATTAAATCTTAAAGGGCTTCTGCATAAAACAGAAGGGCAAGGACTTAAAGTTTAACGACTGTGACCTTTCACAGCCAAACAAATTCCCCAGCCAAAGGATAACTTCCAGTACCTCCTTGGTCCTAGGAACTCTTCAGTCTTCCATAGTCCTTGGAGTAGGTCCCAGGGCAGGTTTTCCTCCATGTTTATTCTTGCAAATAGCAAAGGCAGCTGTTTGTAATGATTCAAATCCACCATCTTTAGCCAATTTCTAGAACAGATGCTTCAATAAACATGTTCAGCCAGAATGACCCAACCCCAGGGACAAGGCTGGTGCCTCCTGCTGCCCCAGCATTTGTATAACGAATCTAAATCCAGGAAAAACAGAAATGCAAGGAAGTACAGATTGATCCTGCCCCTCAGCCTTGCTCAGCTGCTTCTGGGGTGAGTAAGGAGAAAGAATTGCCTTTGGTTCAGAGCAAACCTGGCACATGCTAAAGGATCTTCCTCAGCTGGAAGTGCTGGGGGTCAAGCAGAATTCCAGAAAGTGGAAATAAGGCCTGCACCCTCCTAAGCCAATTCTGTCTCTGTTTCAGCACCAGAAAAATTCTGATCTTACAATGAAAACAAGAAAACTTGTGCACTTGAAAGCTCCTGTAAATTCAAAAGCAGAACTGTAACATCTGCTGAAATGATTCCATTGGGAATTTCTGCCAAAAAATAACACAAGGATTGAGAGAGAGAGAGAGAGAGAGAGAGAGAGAGAGAGAGAATGAGAGAGGGAGAGAGAGAGGGCTCCGTGCTTTAAACGTTCAGCTGCTCCTAATCTCCATCCCTATAGACTGCTCTGGAAACCTCAGTCTTGGTTGTTTCAAATTCCACCTTGTAAACACACAATTTATTGAAGCTTTATTAAATTCAATCTACTCTCATGGTCAGATTCGCAAAGCTTCTACAAGTTGCAAATGATCTTTTATTGATTTTTCCCTTTATAAAGTAGTTGCTATTTACTTTGTTTACCCGGGAGCTAAAGGCCTGCTGGAGAGAAGGCTCATTTACTGCAAAGTTGGATGAAAGTAAGTCCAGCAGTAGCTGCTTAATTGTTTTGAATTAGTATTGTTAATTGGAATTGCATCTTTGATTCACTGAAAGGGAGTGATTTAATTGCACTGCGCCTAATTAGCAGCAGTTTTGATTACTGGCAGCTTCAAGTGGCACCAACCCTTAGCAAAGAGAGCCTTGAGCGAATATTTTGCCAAACATCATGGAAGGAGATAGAGGTAACATTGGTGTTGGGGAAAACAGAAGGACAAACAAGGGATGGAGAAGGACAGGAAAATCCACGAGCTCTGGGTGTGGAGGTCAAGTTCAATCCTTTAGATTAGAGAATCAGCACCATTGGAAGAGACCTTCGAGTTCACCCAGTCCCACATCAGTCCAGCAGCACCACAATCCCAATAAACCAGTACATTCCCAAGGGCCACATCCACACTCTGTGGAAAACCTCCAGACAGTTGTTTTGTCTGCAGCATAAGCTGGTATCATCCACCAGCTGGCAGAGCTGTGTTCAAATCACATCTCAGATGATTCTGAGGGAAGGAAGCCACTGACAAAAAGGCCAAATGTGTCACAGGGAATGTCCTCGGGGTCGCATTATTTGGAAGAGAAGTTGCCTGGCTCCTATCACTGGAGAATCTCTTCTGGGAAGGAAAACATGATTACTGCAGTATTGAATTGCACAAAGAGATTTATGATCTCATTTAAAGGTGTGGGGATTTATTTGTTAATTGTAATAAACTGCAAGTTCATTACACTCCAGCCTCTAAAGCAGCAGCTTCTCATAGACAGGGAATAAAATACTGGGAATAAAAATATTTCATTCACTTGCAGGGCAGAAGTTCATCAGGAAGGTTCCAAGAACTGAGCACAAAACCACCCCCCCTCCTCTGCCAGATAATGTCTTTCAATGGGAACAAACACATGGGGAAATAGGCTCTTCCTTTGGAAGGTTCACCTAGTTCCTGGGAGCACCACACAAGGGGTTCTAAGATTTTGTTTTAATTCTCATGATGTTACTCTGATTGGCCAGTAAATTAAACTCAATTCCCCAAGTTGGTTCTGTTTTGCTCAAGGCTGCAGCTGTTGGGTGATCGCTCCTTGTCCTTATCCCGACTCAAAGCCTCTCTCTCATTTCCTCTGCCCTGTCCAGAAGGGCAGGGACAGAGCAGCTTTGGGATCACTCAGAATCCAGCCAGGGCCAACTCATCAGAGCCTGAGCACTCCAAGGGAATTTCTGAGTGTGAATAAGACCAAAATTTCTGAGGAAACATTTCTCTACTTGTTATTTCTCCATGGCTTTTCCAGGGCAATAACACACTGAGAAGCCTTTCCAGGGACTTCACTTGGCTGCTTTGTTGTGGTAACACCCTGATCTTTCTCAGCACTTAAATCCCTTTAATTACATTTATATTTGTTTTTGTATTTGTATTTATCTATATTTATGCATGTACATGTCAATTCTTCCTTGGAATGCAGATTTAGCCTTGAAACCTAAATCCTTTCAGTTACCTGCTTTTATTCCTTTGAATGTTGCCTGTTAACAGCTTATCCTGTGACCAGAAATATTGATTGGAAAATGCAATTGGCCTCTTCCTTCAGTGTGAATGGAAAGATTTAGGATCTGGTTCATTCAGGAGATCCTCTCCTTCAGCATCTGATGCTTAGCAATGATTCATTATTGAGGGGATGTGTCCATGTCAGGGGCTTTTGCTGTTGACTTGTGCAATTTGTTGATTTTATCTGCAAATCTTGATTTAATGCTTCCTCTGATCCAGGGGATGGGTTCCATATGACACTCTGGTGAAAATCAAGGAAGTTTTTGGAGGAATTCAGTGGAAAAAAATTAGAAAAATAAAAGATCCTAATCAGATCAAAAAAGGAAACCTCTCCCAAAAGCACAAATCCTGCTTGGAAGAATGAATTCAATTCCACAGGGAAAGATTTTTCCCTGATATTTTTCTGGCCTTCTTTGCAGTTTTTTGGTCCTCTGGAGCACGATTGAGTGGTGACATGTGAGTCCCTGAATTGATTTCAGGCCACCATTTCTGACTGGTTTTCCACTGGGAAAATCTGGAGAAACATCATTGAGAGGAATTTACATCTGACAGACTTGGATGTTTTTCAGCCTTCACAGAGACATGGACTCTGCCGGGCTCAGGGCCTTTTTCCTCCCCATTCCCTCTCTTTCCTGGCTCCAGTCTTGTCACAGAGCTGGCACCATTCCCAGCACCATGAACCAGATCAGCTCATGGCATAACTACAAGAGAGCATGGAATGACAGAATCCCAGAGTGGTTTGGGTTGGAAGGGACTTTGAGGATCCACCCCTGCCATGGGCAGGGACACTTTCCATAAGATCAAGGTTCTCTAAGCTCTATCCAATCTGGCCCTGGAGATTTCCAGGGATGGGGCAGCCCCAACCTGTGCCAGTCCCACCTTGATGAGACAAGTGAGAGCAGGAGCTTCCCTTTCTCTGCAGGATGGGACAGGGATTTGTTTCTTCCTCCCTTGCTTACTCATACGGACTTCGCCTCTGTCCTGAGCTGGAACAGTCCCCAGGCATTGTGAGGTCAATTTCTCCCACTCTCACCACTCAATACTGCTCAGGTTCTGCAGCTTAGAAAGTGTTGTCTCTAAAAAGGAAAACCTCATCCTGCATCTCCTCCAAAAATTTTACCCCAACTTTCCTAAGAAATTAAGACAAAAAAACCTCCTTGCTTTCTTTGGGAGGCAGAATTGCTGTCTCTTTCCAGTATTTTTATTTGCTTCCATAATGCTCCAAAACTTCAAAATATTTTTATTCTATTTTCGGTAAAATGCTATTTTTCAATTAGCACAAATTCCCTGTAAGAAGAACAGGCTCTCACTGCTGAATATGGAGGGTGGATTCACCATCTGGACAACAGACTCTGGATCCACAGAAAACAGAAGCAGAACAATCTGATGTCATTGCTCTTCAAAGCATCAGAATTTTTCTTTGCAATTTTACAACTTAGGGAGATTTCAGACTGGACAGAGGGTATTTGATGCTGAAAATTCAGAGACGGTGCAGCCCAGTGCGGGGTTTTCAAAAGGCCTGGAGGACCGTAGAACACACACAGGGAGGGTTTTGCTTTAAAGGCAGAGTTGGGTTCTGCAGAGATTTGCAGGAGGGTGCTCAGGGCTCTGATGGAGCAGCCACAGCTTCTCTGGACAGCCTGTGCC
Organism: Polioptila caerulea; assembly: GCA_013397295.1. Taxonomy (NCBI): domain Eukaryota; kingdom Metazoa; phylum Chordata; class Aves; order Passeriformes; family Certhiidae; genus Polioptila; species Polioptila caerulea. Next base: position 287,863 of record VYXF01001781.1, read on the forward strand.
AGGGCCTCCCCACCCTCACAGAGATGAATTTCTTCACAATATCTCATCAAACTCTGCCCTCTAGCAGTTTGAACCCATTGTCCCTTGTCCTGTCACTACCACTTTTTTAGCAACCTCCCTTAGGTACTGGAAGGCCACAATGAGCCTCCCTTCTTCATGCTATAATAGCTATATTAATTATAACTGTATTAAATAGATATTCTTTATTTACCTCGGGTTGGATCAATGCTGTGAGATGGAGCACGAAGGTGCTGTGCTATTCCAGATTCTGTAGCCCAGACAGAATGGAAAAGCAGGATCTGCTTTGCCCCATTTTGTTTTTGGCTGTGGCAGCACCTGCCTGAACTCTGGGATTAAACCTGCCCTGGCTCTGTCACAGATCAGTACAGGATGTTTGTAAAGCAGGGCAAAGGCAGGAGGCAGAATAATAAATTCAAAGGGAGGAGATTACACGAGCTGCTGGACTGAAAATCATCCCTGGCAGTGCTCAAGGCCAGGCTGGACATTGGGACTTGGAGCAGCCTGGGACAGTGGGAGGTGTCCCTGCAATGGCAAGGGTGGCACTGGCTGGGCTTTAATGTCCCTCCAACCTAAACCATTCCATGATTCCATAATTCCATGGTTCCAGCTGTCCCAGGTTTTCTAGCTGAGTATCACTGCCATAAAGTCCTGAATCTTCAACTACATCAGATGGAAAAGAAGATATTAAGATAGTCACCATTTTAATTGAAAATATTGATTAACTGGAAGTGCCTGAGAAGGTACTGCCAGCCCATAATCAACTCACCTCTTTTTAACACAAATCCCAAGTGGACAGCTCAGATTCACAACTGAACAGAGTCAATCATAAAGTTGTTTCAATTAAAATGCACAAATACAAAAAGTATCTACAGAGAAAAGATTTTGAGTTCTGCCTTTGGATCAAGAATGTTTTAAATAAAGCCTTGGGGAAACAAATCGTGGATTTGCTTCAGTGAAGTTGGAGAGAATAAAATGGGATCCACAAAAAAAGACCCCAAAAAACCCAAACCAAACAAATTAGAAAACAATTAATATTCTCTAAAGCACTTTTCCAAGCCTTAAAGTCAATCAAAATCGAGTTGGCAAATCCTGCTTCAGCCCATGAGCTCCCAGAGCCCTTCGGTGCCAGTCTCTGGGTGCAGCAGTTCAGGGAACACAGGGAAAACTCCCAGCACTGCCCCGAGGCCCATGGGGCAGCAGCAGTTGGACCATACAATGTTGTCTGTAAAATCTGGCACAACCTTTAAAATATTAACCCACTCCAGAGATTTTATTTACTTGTTCCATAGCCTTGACTCCTTCACCAGAATTAGTGAGGAGGGCTAAGAACCTCATTACTAAATGGGTTTAGAGGGTTAAGAACCAATTCCACATTTCCCTGCATGTGCCACACATGACATTCACTGTCCCTTCCACCTCATAAACAGAATCTCAGAATGGATTGGGTTGCGAAGGACCCTCAAAGCCCACCCAGTCCCACCCCTGCCATGGGCAGGGACAGCTCCCACTGTCCCAGGCTGCTCCAAGCCCCAATGTCCAACCTGCCCTTGGACACCGCCAGGGATGCAGGGGCAGCCCCAGCTGCTCTGGGCACCTGTGCCAGGGCCTGCCCACCCTCACAGGGAACAATTCCTTCCCAATACCCCATCTAACCTTGCCCTCTGGAAATGGGAAGCCATTCTCTCTTGTTCTGTCACCCCAGACCCTTGTACAACATCCCTCTCCGTGTTTCTTGTAGCCCATTCAAGTCCTGGAAGGTCACAATTAAATCTCCAGGTTGAGTCCAATGTCCCACAAAGTCTGCTGGGGTCACCTCACATGTCCAGCTGTCTAGGAATGCCCAGGAGGGTCAGGATGGAGCTGTCTGGAGATGGTCCAGCAGCACAGGACCTGAACTCCCAAGTACCTGAACGTTGGGTGCAAAGGGCAGAAGCTGCTCCTTCAGTACAGGCGATTTGCAGGTGGCTAAGGAGGATGAAACCTCTCAGTGCCAGCAGGAAAAGCTTAGAGGAGCTAAGCTGCTCTGTCTGTACCTCTGAGGTAACAGAGGCAAGAGCCAATCCAGAGGAGAATTCCCTGTAGAAGGGGTGTTGGGATGGAGAAAGTCCTTGCAGAGCTTTGCATGCAGGAGAGGGAAAGGCATTTCCTGCCTGAGTAGGTTTTTCCCAGCACTTAGGAAGAGTATGGAAAATTGGCTGAGTGTCTGAAGCTGGCTGAGAGTATAAAATTGACTGAGTACATAAAACTGTTTGAGGATCTCAGATGGCTTCTGGGACCCTGGTGCACACACATCCCACACAAGGAGTCTGTGGTATTTCTGCAAAAGCGTTGGCAAATTACAAAGATACTCATGATTAACAATTATTACCAGAGCTGATGGGAGCTCTGCAGCCATAGCAGGTGCTTTATTTTTGCCTCAGAGGGCCTACAATTTAATCTCGGTCTAAAACAGACTGGTAAGGTTCAGGGAAGGACAGAAGTGGAGCAGCCTTGCATCCTTTATGTGTGGGACTGCTCCCAAAAAGTAAGAGAATGGTGGAGTATAAGAGGCATTTGAAATTAAAAGTTGGGATGAGGTCATGGTTTCCCCCTGGAAGTGTCCAAGGCCAGGTTGGACAGGGCTTGGAGAAACCTGGGACAGTGGAAGGTGTTCCTGCCCATGGTGGGGAGCTGGAATGAGATGATCTTTAAGGTCCCTTCCAACCCAAGCCTCGGGATTCCATGATTCATTCTGAACACTTCTCATTTTGTTGAAGGACATAACAATTCCTTCCATATTTAGCAAGTCCTGCCCTGTCTTTGTTTCCCTTGGTGCAAACCAGGAGCATTTGTTGAAGTGCTGAAGGTCATCCATAGAACCAGTCCATGTAAGCACTGCAGGGGGCACAGGGGCTTGAGGCATTATTGACAAATGAGCTGTACCTGCAGCTGAACTCTCCTCTGCCAGACAGCCAAGGGAAAGGAGAGCAGATATTGCTCATTATTTGTTTAGATTTTGTATCTGACTAAGGCCAGTCCACAGAACGGTGCTGAGCTGTCCAGAGCCAAAATACTGCTCCAATGGGAGCTCCTCTGCTCTGAAAACCACACCTGACACAGGAGATGCACGAAGAGCATCAGAGACTGTCTAAAATACAGATCACAATAAGGCCTTAGCATGGAGAATGATTTCTCCCCTCCTACAGTGCCACCAAAGCAGCCATTCCCTGCATCTATCCTGTCAGGTCACTCGAATCTATTTTGGGAGCAGCACTTTGCTCCTGGAGAGACAGAGGGGTTTTTCCTTCCCTGCCTTCCTGGTTTACAAGAAAGCCTCAGAGCAAGGACATTTTATTTTCACTTTTTCAAGGACTGATCATTATCAGACTTCAGGTCAGAGCTGATATGTACACACTTTGCAGACTTTCCTGGGAAAACAGGTGGAAAATGTCACTGACCATCACATCAGCTGTACCCCAGCTCCAGGAGCTGCCCTACAGAGGAGAGAAGTGGTTTCTGGGAGAGGTTTCTGGGAGCAGAATCGTAACTCAGATCTTTGCCTAGGCACAAGGGGGCTGGGGCAGGGATCCCTCAGAGCAGAATTCCATCATCACAGGAGAGCCCTGTGCTGGGATTTTCAACTGATGTGAAAGTTTGAACATCTGAATTCAGCATAAACGGACTTGGAGAGTTTCCAGACAAGATTTTCTACCACTCTGAGTCCCAGAGGACACAGGATGCTTCCCTTGGATGAGTCTGGGCAATGGGATGGGCTCAGCATTACTCATTTTAAAACTGTTCCCCCCATCTCTTTGCTGCTTTATCTTAAGGTATCCCTGCCTATCTTCCAGCCTTCCCCACCCTTCGAGCTCTTCACGTGTTCCAGTTGGTACGAGCAGCAGGCAAAGATTAAACTTGTCCTGAAAATCCACCAAAGTCAAGTTAATGCATAAAGAAACAACAAACCCTTCTTTTCTATCCTGTGTTTTTTTTTAGACAGAAAAGATTTACTGAGGCCAGGATCAAATAAAAAAAACAAAACAAAACAAAACAAAAACCAAGAGAAATTACTGCCTTGGGGACCATCTCCTTTTTCTGTCCCAAAATACACCAAAGGCTTTTTGAGAACATCCATGAGCCACTCAGCTTTAGAAGGTGAGTGGGACCAGAGGATAGAAAACCTTGGGAAGGGTCTCTGAGCACGCTGTGTCCCTGCAGACCAGGGGCTGGAACTGGAAGAGCTTTAAAGTCTCTTCCAACCCAAACCATTCTGGGATTCCATGAAAAAGCCATATCCCCCATATTGCTGGAGTGAATATTTACTGACAAATATAATTCACTTTCTTAAAAGCATCCAAACAAGGGCACAATCTGGGTGGAATCAACAGGTCTCATCCAGAGGCTTCAGATCCTTCAGATGAGATTTTTTGTTTTGTTTTCCAAGATAAATCATCAAAACACAAATTTACCTTTCCACCCTCCTCTTCCCACACACATAATTTTATTATACTCGTAGGTTTTGTGGACTTGGCACTGCAAGAACGGCAAACAAGAGCTCTGTGATCTCTGTGGAGAGCAAGGAATGACTCAACTCCTGTATTTCCAAAAGAAGGGCTTTGATCTGAGCACAGATTGGTTCCTCGTCTCTCTGGACCTTGGGGAGGACTGACAGCAGAGCTCTGGGTAACTACCCCAAGCTTGGTCTGTATTTTTAATTGTAGAGTCTAAATGATGGAGTTCATGCGCTCACAGACCCATTGATCTCCACCTGGACTGCTCAGTTAAAGCCCCCCCACTTGTTTTTTGCCCCTTGTGTCCACCACACCACCTCTGCCCTCACTGCAGGCACCCAGTGCTTCTATCTCCTGAGGCTCAGGACTCAGCAAGGCACTACTGCTGCTCTCAGAACTGGTGCCCAGGAGCTACTGGAAGAGGGGAAACCCTCCAGCCCCTTTGTAGGGTACCACAGTTGTTGTGTTACAGAAAACTACAAACATGATCCTAAAATAAGGAGCTGATGACGGAATTTCCACAGCAGATCCATGTCCCTCCCCAGGTCTGCCAGCAGCAGCTCTCTGGAGCCAAAGGGGTTTAACTTTAACTTTTTTCAAAATTCAAAAGGAGGCAATAAAATCACCTCTCATTTAAGAGTTTCACTGATTTTTAAACAAAACTTTAATCATAGAATCCTACAGTGGTTTGGGTTGGGAAGGACCTTAAAGCCCCCCCAGTGCCACCCCTGCCATGGGCAGGGTCACCTCCCACTGTCCCAGGCTGCTCCAAGCCCTGTCCAGCCTGGCCTTGGACACTGCCAGGGATGCAGGGACAGCCACAGCTGCTCTGGGCACCCCACACCAGGGCCTGCCCACCTTCTCAGCCAGAAATTTCTTCCCAATATCCCATCCAGCTCTGCCCTCTGGCAGTGGGAAGCCATTCCCTGTGTCCTGTCCCTCCATCCCTTGGAAATTGTCTCTCTCCATCTTCCCTGCAGCTCCTTCAGGCCCTGGAAGGCCACAATGAGGTCACCCCCGGCCTCCTCTCCAGGCTAAACAATCCCAGCTCTCCCTCCCAGCACAGCTGCTCCATCCCTGGGATCCTCCTGGAGCCTCCTCTGGGCTCTCTCCAGCTGCTCCAGGTTCCTGCTGTGATGGGCCCCAGGGCTGGAGCAGCTCTGCAAGGCAGATCCTTCTTCTTGCCTTTGCTCTGCCCCTCCCTCCTACTTCCCCACCTTTAATTAGCACCTCATTAGCACATATGCGAAACGCCACTGATTTATTCCTGGGTTAAGTGCTTTGGATATATTTTGCATTTCAGCTTGGAGGAGAAAGCAACTAAACCATTTTTCCTTCCTTGTGGACAGACTGGTTCACCACAGCATCCTCACTTTCTTAGCAGCTTTATTTTACCTGCTTTTCACAGCAATAAATGAGCCTTTGTATATTTCCTGTATATTATTGATGAGAATCAGAGAATCACTGAATTTTCAAGTCTTAAAGCTTTCATCAGCAAAACTGAACATGAAAAGGCATCATACTATCCAACAAGTCTCAACCCTTTCCTTTTTATTTTTTATTTTGATTTGACTTTTTATTTTTCAATTTTCAGACAATCAAAACTTTCAGCAAAACAACCCCAACACTTCTGTTTAAGTGTAAATTAATTGGCAGGATTCCTTTCAACACTGCAGCTCTTCATGTCTCTCTCAGCTGGTAATAAATGCTCTACATCCTTTGGACTTCTAGGCTGCCTTTCATCTGAGAATCTCAAAGTGTTTAGCCAAGGGCAAATTAATCAGTTCCAGCCCAGCTCTCAGTGAGACAGGTAAATCTGAGGAGTTAAAGTGTCAATATACCCAGTACAGATGAATTCTCCAGATACCTTGGGCCATTGTTGGGCCCACAAGAGCTTTCCTGCTCTTTGGTTCAAGGTGGGATGTTGGACCTCGCTCCAGGGAGGTGGAGAGAGGGCACCTGTCTCAACAGGTCTTGGCAGCTCTTTTAGACCTGATTTAAAATTCTGCATTAAACCAGGAACTGAGCAATTCCCGAGGAGCCCAACGCTCCCTCTGAACAGGAACACAAAAGAGCTGGTTCTCTCAAGCCAAATAAAAAACTCCCAGCTGTCTAAAAAATGTGAAAATTGATCCCAGGAGATTTCCCTGGACCTCTGCACAGCTTCCAGCCCACAGCTTCACACTCTGTCCTGTTTTGTTCCTGGGGCTTTGTACTGCCCCAGGTTATTTTACCTCCTGTAACGCTGGGTGTAGGAACTCCAAATACCAAAGGGAGAGAGGTCAAGGTGCTTCCCTCAAGTGGTGCTGCTGTGTGAATCCCAGTAAAGAGGGATCCATCAACCAGGGGTGTCTGCAGTGGAGCCCTGTGTCCGACAGCACTCTGTGAGAGCTCAGCTCTTCCCCTGAGCTGCACAGCATTGACCCCCAAATTGTCACCCCAAATCCCCCTTAGACTACGGAAAATTAAAGACATTTATTATTCAACATCTCAATACAAACACTATTGTTTCAAGTGTTGGGAAGAAGAGGCACTGAAACAACCGGGAACAGCTGCTCCCTGTGCATTAAAAGGGCACATCCAAGAGATGTCTCTCTCTCCCCATAGCCTGCTTACGGCTCTTTGGACATTTGTGTAACCCTGTAGGCACCATCCCAGCTCTGGGAGAAGTTCACTTTCTTCTGTGCTTTCCCCGTGATGATCTTCAGCTCAGGGGAGCAAGCTCATTTTCATATCCAGCCCTTTTCTTGTGGAAATTGAGATGTTAATTTTGAAAAATTAAAGATTTTAGAAATGTTAAGATTACAGTTCAGTAGATGCTGTGTTAGCTAAGAGACCCAACAGAAGCCAGATACTGTTCAGTAGATGCTGTGTCAGCTAAAAAGACCTAACAAAAGCAGGATCTAGATAACTAATTTGTCAATTTTATGAACAATAGCCCACTTCTCCATGATAGGAAACAGATTGAAGGCAGGAAACTGCCAACTCTACCAAGGATTCGTTTGTCATGTAGACCCTGGAAAGGTAAAAAGGTCAGAGTGAAGAAGACTTAGTTTACTTCATCATTTTATTGATTCCTCATGAAAAAGACCTCCGACCCATTTCAGAAAAGCAAACCACGCATGCGTTAACAGTTAGCTTGCTAATTAGCATGCGAAGCGGAGAAGGGGAGGTGACAAGAGTATGAATATGCATTTGTGTTTTGTATATTCAACATTTTTGTACATAAAAGCTTTGTAATCACCTATGAAACTTCGCAGAGTACTTTTGGGAGTTATCCCGTACGCTGCCCGGCCTCAATGAACATACACTTTCTAACCTCAAATTGTTAGAGAGTCTTTGTCCGTTAATAGATGGACATTGATATTAGATATATGTTCGTATTTATTTAAATCAAAACGTTCTCCAGAAGGAAAGTGGCCCCTGATTAGGAAGCAATTCTTTACTCAGAGGGTGGGGAGGCCCTGGCACAGGGTGCCCAGAACAGCTGTGGCTGCCCCTGGGTTCCTGGAAGTGCCTAAGGCCAGATTGGAGCAGCCTGGGCCAGTGGAAGGTGTCCCTGCCCATGGCAGGGGGAGGCACTGGATGGGCTTTGAGGTCCCTCCCAACCCAAACTATTCTGGGATCAAAGCACATGGGTCCCTTTTCCAGCAAAGGTGTAAAGTCCACACCATCCATCACAGGGATGGATCTTCCCTATTTCCTTTCCCAAAGACACCCCAAAAATGGTCCCGTGTATAAAACTGGAGTTCATATTCTGTGCATGATGTTTCCTGCTCTGGAATATCCCTCTGGCCAGTTCAGCTGTTCTGGACTTGCTCCTTCCTGGCTTCTTGTGCAGCTCCTCTCTGGCAGAGCAAGGACACTGAAAACTCCTTGATCCAGAGTGAGCCCTGCTCAGCCCCAGCTTAGCCCCCAGCACTGTTCCCACCATGATCCCAAAGCTCAGCATCCCAGGAGCTGCCAGCAATCAATGAACTCTATCCCAGCTGGAGCAGGACAGGACTGTCTCTCCAGCAGGACTTGCAGGCAGCATCCCAATCCTGTAACCATCACCCCTGACTCCAGGTGAGTTAGTTCCATGTCCTGAGCCAGCACTCCAGCCTGGTTTGGGCTGACAACCCTCCCTCATCCCCTGCACACCTCGGAGTGTTTCCACAAGGCAGTCTCCCTTCCCTGTGCTCTGCTGCCACGGTTGTGCTCTCCCTGGAATGAGTCCAGCAGAGCCCTGATGGGCTCAGCAGTGGGAGTGACAGCTCAGAGCCTGTTCAGGGAACCGGGCTGTCATCTCTGAGCACTTGGCCCTGCTGACGGTGCCCTGGGCTAGAACACGCTCCTGTCACTCGGAATTAGTGTCAGCCCCGCTCACAGATGCCGGAGATATTCACAGGAAATGACCCTCGGAGCCCTGCTGGGGCACGAGGTGCTTCTCCAGTGGTTGAATGCAAAAATTACTTCTGGGGAGGATGAGGCATCAACGACCTTCACATGTGTGGGTCTGTCCCAACACCTCCCATGTCCCCAGGACAGGGATTACAGCTCCTGCCCCCTGTCCCACTGCAGGGGTGCAGATCCTTCCCTGAGGGATTAGTATAATCCACATTAATGTCTCCAGCCTGCAGGGTCTGCAGTCAGGAATTCAGGACATTCCCGTGGGTTTAGGAATTGTCACTGTGTTCATGGGCTGATCCAGTGCTCCTGCAGTAACCTTCACATCTGTGGACATCTGGGGCATCACAGTGTCTGATCCATTCCTGATTTATGGGATCTCTTGCATTTATATGGCTTCTGATTTTCCCAAAATCCACAGGACCTGTCTGAGCTTTGATACCTTTAATTCCTGCCCAAATTTCCCTGAACTTGACCCATGGGTTCAAACACAGACAGAAAATTGTGCAGCAGCTTCATTTCCTTAGAAACCTGGGCTAGAGAACCTGAAAAGAGCCTTCCCAGGTTCAGAATTTCTATTTTGGCAGAAATTAACATCTGACAATTCATTTCCATGATATAATACTTAATTAAAGAGGAATTCTGTGAGATACTAGCTTTCTAAAAATATTCCCTGGTTTCAGAAAAGGAATTCTGGTCCAATGAGTCTTAGTTTTATGATTTCCCCATTATTTCATGAACACTCTGTTCCCTCTAGCACAGATAATGTGTTACCATATAAGAGTTAATGTAGTCTGGCTTTTAGGTTTTTTTTTTCATGTCATAAAGTTCCTCTGCTGTTCAGCACTGATTGAAATGTCTCATCCCTTTCTAGATGAAAATGTCTGCAGCTTGCTGTAATAAAACACTTTCCAGTGTAAGCAAGATACTTGGACGTGGAAAAGATCAGATTTGCAATCAGTACTAAAGAACTCCTGCACTGCTCTAAAGCATTTGACACTTTTTGAAGAATTTTGTTGGATATTCATTGATAGCAGCATCTCTTGAATTCCATTATTGACAAACAATGAAATACAAAATAGTAGAGAATTGTAGAATCATTAAAGAAAAGATCTCTGGGGTTATTGTGTCCAGCCTGTCACCAATCTCCACCTTGTCCCCAGTCCAGAGCACTGAGTGCCACGTCCAGGCCTTCCTTGGACACCTCCAGGGGTGAGGACTGCCCCACTCCCTGGGCAGTTCCGATGCCTGGCCACCCTTTCCATGAAGAAATTCCTCCTGATGTACAATACAAACAGGAAAAATACACAATATAAATGGTAAAAAGTTAATGTCAGAATGAGTTTATAGAAACATTTCCTGTAGGTCTGAAGAGGGACTTTTCATAAGGGCATGTTGTTTTAGGGCAAGAGTGAATGGCCTTAAGCTGAAGGAGGGCTGGGATAGATGGGATTTTGGGCAGGAATGCCTCCCTGTGAGGGTGGGCAGGCCCTGGCACTGGGTGCCCAGAGCAGCTGTGGCTGCCCCTGCATCCCTGGCAGTGCCCAAGGCCAGGGTGGACATGGCTTGGAGCAACCTGGGATAGTGGGAGGTGTCCCTGCCATGGCAGGGGTGGCACTGGGTGGGCTTTGAGGTCCTTTCCAGCCAAAATCAGTCCGAGATTCCAAAAAACACAGCCTTTCACATCCTGACCGAGAAAAAGCACCTTTATCTTTTCTTGCTTCAACAAAGATACCAACTCAATGCAGCAAATAGAGGAGAAAAATCACTGGTCGTTTTTGCAAAAGAAAATTACTGAATCAAGAACAGTACTCCAAAAATAAATACAATTTTAAACTAAATTAAATGGAAAGTTTTGATATTTTCTGTGGCTTGCTCTTTTACTGACTTGCACATTTTCCCTCCATTTCAGCACATCCTTAAAGACTTGGAAAGATGAACTCAAAAGTTTTGAAATAAAAATGCAAGTTAAAAACTGAAACATCTGGAATAAAGATTTTGCTGTTCAGTATCTCAATTTCCAAGCACAGTCACTCCTCCCCTCCAAACATATTTCTAGTAAAAAGTAGAAGCTGTTCTATGATGAGAAGAGATTGTCGTTTATCCCTGGGAGCCAAATCAGCATCTTTGCCTACAGTGCTGCACGGCCCTGAGTTGGCTCTTCCCGCTGGGTTTCCTCACCCTTTGTGCAGTTCCTGGTGTGGCTTTGCCGAGTTCAGAGCCCTCAGGCCCCGCCAGGCTGGGGTGAAGCTCTCCTTGAATCGCTGAGGAGGCTGAAGAGCAACACCTGCTCTGCCTGTGGAGCTGGGATGGGTTTGTTCCAGTGCCTCTCCCAGTGAGGAGCTCATCATTCATGAGGAATATGCACCAGCCAGGAGCACAGTTTGCACCCCCAAATCAGATGCAAACTCTCCTTTGTTTGCTCTGCTAATGGTTCACCCACTGTGTCCGGAATTGGAGCAAGAGGGGGATGGATTTTAGAAGGCTCTTCATAAAGTGAGTTGGAGCTGAAATTTGGAAGGAGCATGTTCAAGGTGGCCCAGGGTGTTTAACCAAAATCTGCTTCTTGTGGAATGTGTGGTTATGGAGCAAAACACCCACTGGCGGTGAGAGATAGAGGAGCTGCTCCCTGATCCCAGAACAAGGCGAGGAGTTATGGATCTTCTCTGCTGAATTTGTGGGAATATTTGGTTGGATCCCTGGAAGTATCCAAGGCCAGGTTGGATATTGGGGCTTGGAGCAACCTGGGAGGTGTCCCTGCCATGGTGGGGGTGGCACTGGATGGGCTGAATGTTCCTTCCAGCCCAAGCCATTCCATGATTCCATGAATTCATCAATACCCAGACTGACATCATTCAACACGTCAGCCTAGAGGCAAAGTGCAGAGAGACCATGGCCAAGAATGCGGATGGAGGTGAGAGACGAATTAATTTAGAGCTAGAAAAATGAAAAAAGAAGTATCTGCTCAGTCAGAAGCTCCGACTCTACTATTTGGTTTAGTCCCAGCATTGGGGTATAATAACAGTGTTTGTGTGGACATGTTTATCCAGATAAAACAGACATTTCAGGCTTGTCTGATTTAAGTGTCCCATTCTGGATGAGTCCGGAAATGATTTGTCTTCTCTTCCTGAAATTCTTGCTTCTGGGAGACTCTTCAAAAACCAGGTGCCCTAAATTTCACAAATTGGACATTTTCTCCTCACTGGCCTTTAGTCCTGAAGTACACTGAGTGTACGATAAACTCCCAAAGGGATTTCCAGAAATCAGACAGCTCATGGAAAACACAGTTTTAGTGCAGAAGCAGCCAATCTCAGCAGGACAGAAATAACAATTCCAGCTCTCATAGGTAACAGCTGGCAGGGAAACATGGTCCAAGGTCTGTCAAAACAAGTCAGACTTCAGGGCAAAAAGGATTGAATACAAGATCTGCTTTTCTGCATAATCCAAGTCACTGGTTGTGTTTGAGTTACTCTGTATATCAACTGGAAAATATCTTTCTGGGGGAAAGAAAAAAGTAATTCTTTTACTTAAATACTGCTGGAGCTTGAGAATACAACAGTGCCTACTGTGAGTTGTTCCAGAGCTGGGTTAAGCTCTGTTAAACATTTATGTTTTACTTGCAATCTGAATTTGTGTGGTTGAAGTTCCTTGTGCTTGGTGTCCTCACTCTGTCAGCAGGCTGAGGACTCCACAAATGGAACATTTGGAATCCCCAGGTCTTCCAGCCCTGGCTCCTCTTCCTCCTCGGCTTGCATGGATGTGTCCAATTCCCAAGGCTTTTAGCAACTCATTTTGCAAGAGGTGTTTTGTTTTGGGGTTAGTTTGGGAATTTCAGTGGGGAGAGAAGGTCCTCCCAATCCATCAATACTCACAGTATAACTTTTCCTTTTTATACTGGTCCACTTCAGTGTAAATATTTAATGTTAATAATTTAGAAGGGCTGCATTTCATGTTCAACTGTATTTCATGTAGCAAAAAAAATTTAAATTCAAACACTGACTTCAAAAAGGAACAATCAGGCCTGGCCAGTAAAAAACATCCACATTTTAACAATTTCAACCTCGTCTTGGCATCTTTTTTTCCTGTGTTGTGCAGGAAGTTAATTAGACTCCTAGACTAATGAAGTATTTGGTTAGACTGAACCCATATTTTTTTTCAAGGAACTCACTTCATTAAAGTGAAAGTCAGCACACCAAAATATTTTCAGACATTTTAAACTCTTTGAAATCCACATATAAAATCTACCAGAGAGGCATTTTATGTCAAGGACAAGATTTTTTTCTTTTCATAGAAGCTTTTGACTCTTATCTTCAAATTACCTTGTGAATTCAGAAATTTTAATTTATGTAAATAAAATTTAAATATATTCCCCAAAAGAACCCTGAAAATTAGAACAAAACAAAACAAAAAACCCAAACAACAACAACAAAAAAAGGAAGAAAATAAGAGGAGCGAAATAATGGAGAAAGCTGAGACATTCACTTTGAAACAAAATAAAGTTCTAGTCCATAAAATATTCCTGAATTGCCAATCAGCTGCTCTGTGAACAATCAGCTGTGATTAAGTATCTGTTCAATGATCTGCAGGAGGTTCCTGTAAAACTCTGCTGCTGCAGAAGCTCTAGCCCTGAATCTGCAAGGGAGGCTTGGAAAACACATCTTCCTGAATGTCTCCAGTCTCCTCCTGATCCAAGCCAAGCCTAATTGCCTGATTATTGATTATCCCTTTGGAGTGCAGTCATCACGACATTGGCTGGATTTGCCATCTGCGTGTCTCGTTAACAACCCATCTATTTCCCCACAAGCTGTCTCTCCCAAGGAAAACACAGATGGTTCCCTCCCAAGCACATGCTGGGGCTGCAAACACAGATGGCTTTGGAAGGAGCACAATGGGGTAACAACTCTGCTTTTCCTCTCCTCTGGAACCTTGGTGATTGTCTGCCTTGGATCAGCCGGGCTTTGTCTTCCCCTTGTGGTTCTGGGATATTCATGGACATCTCCAAATGTAGAATCATGGAATGGTTTGGTTGGGAAGGACCTTAAACCCACCCAGTGTCACCCCTGCCATGGGCAGGGACGCCTCCCACTGCCCCAGGTTGCTCCAAGCCCTGTCCAACCTGGCCTTGGACACTGCCAGGGATGCAGGGGCAGCCACAGCTGCTCTGGGCACCCAGTGCCAGGGCCTGCCCACCCTCACAGGGGGGGTTCCAGGCCTGGTTACCAAGAATTTGGAATTGGGGTTTCAGCTGGAATTCTCATAGATCACATTTAAATATCTAGAGATCCCTTTGGAGCCTGGAGTTGACTTGGAAGATCAGGCAGAATCCAGGCTTAGAACCGACTGCAGATCCATGAAGGGGAATTTCTTTTGTTATCCTGATTGTATCCAGAATGGCATTAATTTCCCTGGGATCATGGGCACAGACTCATGGAATATCCTGAGCTGGAATGGGCTCAAAAGGATCACCAAGTCCAGGTCCTGGCCCTGCACAGAACTCCCCCAACAATCCCACTCTGTGCCTGAGAGTGTTCTCCAAGCACTTCTTGGACTCTGGGCTTTGGCAAGGGAGCCCAGTTTGTCAAAAAAGATTTCAATAGTAACTGAGATGCCCAAAATAGAAACAACAGATGTCCAAAATAGTTCTGGAAAATACCCTTGAGAACTGACCCAGGTATTCCCAGCCCCAGGAAGAGAAATTCCACCCCCAGAGCTTTTGCTGCTGCTCCCCAGGTGATGTGCCTGGTACATGGAAACAGATCTTCAAAGGAATTAGAGAGGAGCAATGTGCTTCTGATGAACAACTAGTAATTAGCAGAGTAATTAGAGCAGGTAGAGTGAGGAAAGAATGTGCTGGCTCTGCTCCATCTGACCCTGAACCATGAGGATCCCACTGCACAGTTAAGGTAAAATGGGAAGGAAAAGCAGAGTGATCCACGTGCAAAGCAGCCGGAGATGGGAATATTCCCAACAGCACCAGAATAGAGCTGGGGCTGTGCGTGCTGCTTTGGGCCATCTCCAGCCTTCTCAGATGGTATCCTGGGAGAGGTGAGAGAGATTTAAGCTTCACTAAAAACATTTCTGCTCCTATTAGTGAAGAGTTACCTTGTGCCTCCATTTTCACTCTAGGCCCACTACAAAACTCACTGAGGAGTGATCTGTCCAAGACAGTTTTTCCACTCTGTGCTCCCTGCAGCTTTCCCCTTTTCCAAGAAGAAAGACTTTTGAAGGATTAGTTCCACCACAGTCTTATTGTTCAGAGCTTGGTGTTCCTGAAATGGATGTGACAGGGGGATTAAGGCCTTGGGCCTCAGCACTCCACAGGGACATTCCTTAACTCCCAACGCTGTGTGATGTGCAGGAGCAGGGAACAGATGCCAGCATGAGGATTTGGGGTTTGTCCAAAGGTCAAATAAATCCTGGTAAATGTAACAGCTCTGAAATGGGAGCTGCTGGGAGAGTACAGGGTGAAAGCAGGAACCAGTGGTCATTTGGTCAACTGGGTTTGTTGTGCTCACCTGCAGAGTGTGAGCTAAAGGCCTGTGTCTAGAGGAACTTTTCTGTAACCTCAGCAGGACTTTGGGAAGAAAGATTCCCTAAAATTGAGAATCATGGTTCTAATGGAGTTATTTCCAAAGTGGGCACCAAACCCATGTACAAGATGGTGCTGTTTCCACAGAAGTCCTAAAGACTCTTGGTTGAACATCAGGTTATTCCCTTCCCAGATAAAACTTCCACCCTGAGTGCATTATTCACCCAGCTGATTAAAGCCATATCACTAAATTTAAGTTTGTTTTTCCCTTATCTACAAATTTAAAGAAATACACCCTTGGATGCATTTTAGAGAGTTCTGTCTGGTTCTTACGCTACCAGAAGCAAGAGGAATATTCACTGCCATAATTTATTGCTGTTGCTGCCTCAGGAGAGCTCAGAGCCTTTCTCTGAACATGGACAGTTTGGATCCCAGCTGTCAGAAGCAGCTGGATCTTTCCACTGGCCACCAGAGAAGAGAGAGATCAGGATTTCAGCACTTTGTAACTCATTTCCCAGAGGCCTCAGGGATCCCAAATAATTTATCAAAGTTCACACAGAGAGTTTGCACAGACACATGCTACAAATAAATCGCCAGAACTATCAATTCTTCAGTCTCCAGACATTGCTCTCCTCTAAAAAACCACACCTCAGTTATCCAGCTTGCCCAGCTGGTATTTTCCTCTGGTACTTGTGTTTGTAGAGGAAAAAGAAGTTGTCAGACTTCAAATGTTCTTTCATCATCTGAGCGGACTTGCCAGAGCAGCTGTGATGTTTAGAGGCCTCTCCTAAAGCTTTAACATAATTGCTTCTTGGAGTGACAATTCCCTGAGTCCCACAGGAGCTCTCCCGCGGGATTCCCAGATGTGGGCAGGAATTAGGGAAGCACAATCCCCTGACAGTGCCAAGATACCTGGGCACAGGTTTGCCCCAGGAATCTCCACATGAGGACTGGTCCCTCGCTCCCCCCTGCACACACTGAATACTCTCTACTAATCCAGTCGTCCCTGCCAGCTCCAAGCCCTTGGAACAGCCATGGGTCAGATGACTGTGACACAGCCTGAGCTCAAACTGCTCCTGAGGCACCTCCTACAGCTGCTGGCCTTCAAAACTGCCTTTACTGCTCTTGCTATGGAATGATGCACTCTGGATTAGCCTTAAACCCAGCCTAATGAGCCATTTAGCCTTCAGGAGAATGTGTGGAGTAATTGCTGCCCTCAAAAATCACCACTGAGCACTTAAAATATGCAGAAGATCAGCTCAGCCTTTGAGCCACACCTTTGAGAAAACGGGGTGGAAAATGTCCATGAGACAATTTGCCTGTTAAACAGCCATGGTTCCTTAAGCAAGAGAATCCAAGGACCCAGAATCCTGGGAGAGACAGAGGAAGAACGTGGCCCAAGAGCTTCTCGGAGTTTCTCCAGCTGTGATGCTGCAAACAGCCCAGATGGGAAGGAGCCTGTTTCCCTGCAGAGCCCTGTGTGTCCAGGGCACAGCTCCAGGGTAGGCTGCACTTGGATACCCAGGCTCCTTTCCATTTGTTTACTGTAATTTTGTACCAGTGATGGTGTGTAATGGCTTTTTCTGGAGTTGTCCAGGTGTTCACATTCAGTCTGGAAGCTGCACATCCAGAAAGCTCCTGTCCAGAGCTTGCTCCTGCTTTCTCCAGCCAGTCTGCTCCCAGTCCTGAAAGGTTTTACCTTAAAGCTGTCCCACATTCTGCAACACCAAGTGTCCAGTGGGACTGCCCAGCTCATTGGGAACAGAGAAATCAGCACATTGAAATATTCAAACACCTCTGACCTGAACACATCTCAGGTGCCCTACAGTGTCCTGGCCACTACAATAGACTGATAAATTAAAGATATTAGAAAGTAGGCTGGGCCAAAGTTCAATTACAATTCTCATTATCTCTGTGGGAGAGCTGTAGGGAAAACACAAAGCCAAAGTGGGCTTCAAACACCAACACCTTGTTCCCACACGGCCCCTCCATCTGCAGTTCCTCTGCAGAGCTGCAGATTGGCTCCTGCTCAGAGGCCTAGCATACTCCCTGCAGGAGCCCAGCATTTAAACAGACCAAGCCCTTGCAGTGAGTACTGGGAACTGTCTCTTGCGAAGCTGGAGGGAAATGAAAATCACATTTTTCAGGAGAAGTTGTTTGATGGCAGTTTGTTGCTACTGAGCAACAGCAAATGTCCACACAGTGATGCCAATTAGCTGAAAAATCCTCTTGTAAGGATGATAGGAACACCTCCCAGGAGCCAGGTGAGGCTGAGGGACCCTTTCAGCCCGCAGCAGTTTCACAGTGGCTGAAAAAGCAGTTTTAGCCTTTGAGAGGTGTTTTACAACCCCAAGACCAGACTCAGCCTGGAGCTGCACTTTCACTCAGCAACAAGAGGGTTTGCAAAGGGTTAATAAACTGCCCAGGAGAAGAAACACCAGCACACAGGGATGGTTAGCTTGGAGAGCTCTGGGAGACCTTAGGGCCCTTTTCAGTGCCTAAATGTGCTCCAAGAGAGCTGAAGTGGGACTTCTTTGGACAAGGAATGGAGGGACAGGACAAGGGGGAGTTGCAATGTGGAGGAAGTCTCTTCTTGGGCTCCTCAAAGAGAACAGACTGGAGTTTGCCACTGTCTCCTGCAGCTGGGATGGGAAGGACTGAAACTGGTGGCAGGAGTTCTGAATTCCCAGAGAACATAAAGGAGTCCTTTCCAAGAGCTGCAAGCAGTGTTGGCCACTCCTGGGAATGCTGCTTCCAGGCATTTGCCAACACAGAGGTCAGCCAGAAGCCAAACAGAGGCTTTGGCCCTTTCCATTCAGTCTGACATGGGTGCAGCTCCAGAGAGCCCCTCCACAGCCTGGAAAAGCCACATTCTGGGGCACACACAGGTTTCCTCTGACAGGAATGTGCTGCTTTGGGTCGACACCACTTCTGGGATAGATTTGTAGAGGGTGAAATCCAAACTCCTCTGTCTTGTGCTGCTCCAGCAGCTGCAGAGGAAACCAGAGGCCAAATTCTCCATGGCCTGGAGCATGCTGGGCTCAAGGGGGATAGTCCATTCCTGGGGATCAGCTGTGAGACCAGAAGAGCCTTGGGAAGCAGGGAATGGCTGGGGAACAGGCTGGAACAGCAGAGATCCTCTCTGGCACAACCACCCCACCAGACTCGGTGTGTGGCACTTGCCAGCTCCAATATAAAGTATCCCCAAGTGCCATGAGCTGAGCTGGCAGCAGTGGGGTGTTGGCAGAAGAGCCCTATCCCTGCTGGGAGTTCTGCTGGCATCAGCAGGTTGGGGTTTTAATTGTTTTAACATTCCTTAGCTAATGGAGTTACACCAGTCAAATTCAGAATCACAGTGAGGTATACAATCCTTTCCTCCCTACACACACAGCTCTGGAATCCTGGAATATCCTGAGCTGGAAGGGACCCCCAAGGACCATCCAGTCCAATCCCTGTTCCTGCACAGGCACCCCAACAATCCCATCCTGGGCATTCCTGGAGCAGTGTCCAAACACTCCTGGAGCTCTGGCAGCCTCGGGGCCAGGACCATTCCCTGGGGAGCCTGGGCTGTGCCCAGCACCCTCTGGGGGAAGAACCTTTCCTTGAGCTCCAGCCTAACCAGGAAAATCCAGGAAATTTGCCCAGGAATGGCAACCTGTGCTGGGTTCAACCCACCCTGAACACTCACTCAAGGTTGAAAGAAAGAGCTGCAATGAAGGAATATGTAGTAGGGGAAAAAAAAAAAAAAAAAAAAAAGAAAGAAAAGGATGTTTTCAGCTCTTTTTAAAGCCCCAAGAACTGTTTCTTTGAGTAAATTTTGTAGTGCCTCAACCATTCTTATTTAAACAAAGAGAAGCAGAAAAACTCTTGTAACCTGAGTGGCTCCATCAGCTGGTTTGTGGTCCATGGCAGGCTAGAAATAAAGACTCAACAATGCACTTTTTGAAGTTTCTTTCCTGTATGTTGTGCTAACAAAAAAAAAAAAAAAAAAAAGAAAAAAAAAGAGAATCAAAAAGAAAGAGCCCGGGGGTTG
>VYXF01001781.1:307336-325118 GCA_013397295.1 Polioptila caerulea
ATAAGAGAGAATCCAAGAGAAAGAGCCCAGGTGTTGTGTTTTACTTTACTGAGAATGGAAGAGGGGAGGCAGCTTGGGAATGCAATTAAATCCAGCAGCAGAAAGCTGAAAATCAGCATGTGTGAGAAGAATGGGAAACAGCAAGTGTGGGTCTGTATTTATGGAAAATTTTCTTCTTTTGCAGCATTTGCATAAAGCCTAAGGCACGGAGGGAATAGATCTGTCGATAGCAATCTGGAGCCCCGAGTGCCAGAAGTCTCCTGTAAATATGTGATGCAAAGGAAGTTTTTGAAAGAGGAATGCCCCAAAGCCTCAAAATTCAGAGCAATGAAATCTTTGTCATGCACAATAACACATCTGTACAAGCCAGGGGAGTGTGGCCTGCAGTCACTGTGTGTGTGTGACTGACTCCCTCCTCCCCTCACCAAAGGGTTACCCCTGCACAGTCCCCTCTCCAGGGAGATCAGAAATTCCCGAAACAAGCAGCACAAGCTCAGATGCAGGAGCAGCTATTTGCTTTAATTCTGGATCATTTCTTTTGCTGGTCGAGGCCACAGCCCCAGGATCACTGGTGCATTCTAAGCAGTGGTTATTGGGAGAATTTTCTGATGTGCAGCTTTGTGTTAAAAGCTTTTCTGAGGCAGCTGCACAATAGAAAAGATTCTCTTGTCTGGTTCATGCAATGTCTCAGATTGACTGTCAAAAATAATTGTTTAGGATACATTTTGTAAACAGGAATTTATGAGAGAACAGGAAATCAGATTACAAGGATGTCTCTGGCATGTAGTTATAGGGCAAGGGGAAATGGCCTTAGCCTGAAGCAGGGCAGGGTTAGATGGGATATTGGGAAGGAATTCTCCCCTGTGAGGGTGGGCAGGCCCTGGCACAGGGTGCCCAGAGCAGCTGTGGCTGCCCCTGCATCCCTGTGAGCGCCCAAGGCCAGGTTGGACAGGGCTTGGAGCAGCCTGGGACAGTGGGAGGGGTCCCTGCCCATGGTAGGGGTGGCACTGGAGGGGCTTTGAGGTCCCTTCCCAGCCAAAGCACTCCAGGACTCTCTGTTCTCTGCAAGGAGGATTCTCAGGCCAACAAGAGACCTGGCGCATGAACACGCTCCCCGTGCGACTGCACAAAGGAGGTTCTTCTTCCTGCCTCTTGTGCTCCTCTGCACCACTCAGACTCCCCTCACTGCTCCTCCCTGTGCCCAGTGATTCTTTCCACAGAGAAATGTCTGAATTTATTTTCTGAATGTCCTGCATTTGTGCTCCAAATGCATCTGCATTTCCTGAGCAGGCATGGAAGAACTTGTAGCCAAAGGGCTCCCATAGACTCAGCAGACTCAGTTCTGCTCCGTTCTTACCCCTCTTTGCTCCCAGAAATCCCAGACCCTGTCATCCAGAGGAATCAAGTCTGATCTTGTCACACCAAAGGGAGGCAGGACAGCTCCACTGGAGCTCAGAGTGGGGTACAAACACACAGGACTGGATTTTCAGGTGGAAATTATAATTTTATTTGGCTCCAGGAAGGACACAAACCACACTTAACCGTTCCCTTCATCTGTGGGAGGGAGAAGTGTTTGATCAGCATTGGGTTGTCATTAAACCCTCCTGGAATCTGGGAGCATGAATGACAATTCCAGGAAACATGGAGCTGCTTTGCTGGGGAAAGGGAGTGGGAATTCACATCACTGCATAGACTATGCCAGTCTTTTCCCTGAAATTAAGCCCACCAGACTCCTCCAGCCTTGCCTAGCCCTGACACCTGGATCCATTAGGAATCTGCAATTCTAATTTGAATCAGCCACCCTAATTGTGATTTTTTTTTTTTTAATTTGGCTGCACTATTGATTTTACAAGATATGTGGTGCTCTTCCACCTGTGTGCAAGGCTTCTGCTGGGAGCTGCTAACGGAAAAAAACATCTCAATTAGCAAGAATTCCCTCTGAAATCCTTGAAAATCCAATATTGTTGATTAGTTTGTTAAAAAAAACTTATTAAGAAATGCTTGGCGACTTCCCTAATAATATCAAGGAGCAGATCCTGATCCTGGGCTCCCAAGAAGAGTTGTCTCTCCCTGCCTCCAGCAAGGCTCCAAATTTGCACCATGCAGGAATTAATTTCCCAGCCCCTCCCTAACGAGCCGTGGAGGAGGAGAACTCCACTCCTGTTTTAGCTGCACACAGCAAATGGAGCTGTGGGAAGAAATTAATTATGCTAATCCAGATTCCAGGAGGGGGTAGAAAGGAACAGGGAAAAAAGGGTCCTTTCATCCCTTTAGTTCCATCAGGCAAATTAACTTCATCTCTAAGATATCTGCTTATCCCTCTTCTACTTCAGCCTTGGATTCACATTGGCTGAGCTGAGTGTCTCCTCCTGATAAATGGAAAAAGTGTTCCTTCTGCAGCTCCTGTGGCCCAATAGCTTAACGAGAGGTGGGAGAACCCAAAAATACCAAGGCAGTTGTGTTTGGGACATGAGCCAGAGCTGGCTCCGAGCCTGCTGGTCTCTCCCACAGGGGATAATCTGGTTTCCTGTGCTGGGTGCCTGCCTGTGACACCAGGTAACAAACACACCAATTCAGCATGGAATTAAAGTAATAAATGCATCTGCACACAGTGGCCTCTGCTTCATTTGCAGATAATCGCTGCAGTTCCTGTAAGCCAGACTTGCCACTGATTTAGGAAAAGGGTTTTGTCTCCCTTGGTATTTCCAGTGTTAACCAAACGATCTCAGAGCGATGGAGGGGCCACCAGCAGGACCTGCCTCTCTGCACAGAATGGAACAAGGGTCTTCAGGACAGGTTGGGCTCCACACCAGTGCTCCACAGCTCCCTGAGCTGGTTTGAACAACCCTGTGTTTGAATGACCCTCAAGACAGCAGAGAAACAGCTCCAGGGGAGCTCTGGTTGCACCAGGCGAGGTTCAGGTTGGGTGACAGGAAAAAACTCTTCACTGAAAGAGTGGTCAGGCTTTGGAAGGGGCTGCCCAGGGGAGTGGAGGAGTCAGCATGCCTGGAAGTGTTCAGAAAATGAGTAGAAGTGGCATTTGGTTAGGTGCTTTCGTGGGATTCAATCAAAGGTTGGATCTTGGAGGTCTTTTCCAACCTGAGATTCTGTGACTCTGATTCCTTTTCCAGAAGCATTTCTGAGTGAGGGAGAACTCAAGAAAGGGAGAAAAGGCTGCACTTCTTTCTTGCCTCAGTCAACCAAAGAACAGTGTCCAAACATTCCTGCATGCTGAGGACACTCATATCCAAGGAGATCCAAAGTTGTGATCCCACCAGAAAGGCTGTGTATCTGAGTTCATTCCTCATTTCCTCAGCCACAGAGCTGGAACAATTCCACAAAGTCCCTACAGAGCAGAATTTGGTACAAATAATAACACCCCCCTGAGGTTAGTAAGGACTCAGCGAGCAGCTCTGAAGTTTACAAACACCTCCTCTGTTCCAGTTGGGGTTGTTTTGTTCATTTTGTTCTAAACACAACAGGGGATGGGGCAAATGAAAATGGGAAGTCATCAGCTGGTGGGAAACAGTGAGACTGAACACAAAGGAGGCTTCCCTGCCTTGGGGGCCAGGGAGCTCTGGAAATGAATGTGGGGAACGCTTTCCTTAAGGTCAAACCTACCTGTGGCTGAGGAGACATTGCTCCCTACAACTTCCTGGGGAAGGGGGACACTGCCTCAATGAGTCAACCTTTGGTCTTTCTGATGTTCCAACTCCTGGAAAAGCACCAGTTCTGGCAGGAACTGTCTATGTGGTGCACTGACAGCTCTGCAGGGCCAGGTGGGAGCCCTTCTCCTTTTCTCAGCCTTCCTTTTTCTTGCTTTCCCAAGCCTCTGGACCGAGCTGGGGCCACCCAACCCTCATTAAGCACATGCTAATTCTGACAGTTCCGCAATGTCTGCAGTCATCACCAGCTCCCAATTTAACCTGGCTGCAGAAATGCCTCCTGTATCCACAGAGGCAGCTGGATGGGGCTGCAGCACATCCAGTCACTTCCTGGTTCCATGCATGGGAATTGCTGAATCACTTCATCTTCCCCTTCTTCCCCTCTCAATCCAACTTTTCATTGGCAGCCACAGTCACTTGAAAAGATTTTGCTGGCAAAACAAGTCCCTGCTGAGTTCAAGCAGGGCTTTTGGCTTTTGCCCCGTGGGTTTCTGTATCAGCCTGTGGATGTGGAGGGGATGCTGCAGGAGTCACTGAGGAGTCAGTGGGGCTCAGAATCCTGATTTTCCTTACATCCCCAGGGGGCCCCGTTAGTTCCTCACATCCCTCACTCCTCACACAGTTCAGCTCTGAATTCCTCCTGTGACGTGAGAGGGCTCTTGTGCTGCTGCAAACTTTGTTAAACGCTGCAAGGGCTGCCCTGTCTCTCCAGAGCTTCATCTCCGAATCCCTGGGTCCAGGCACCCCAAGGACACAACAGTCTGGGAACTGGGTAGCCCAGGAAGCTGACACAGGTGGGGACAAACCATGTGAGTGCTGCCTGAGCTCACAACCACCCAAGGACTTCAGCCAAACCAAACTGTCAGGGTAGTGCCTTTTCCTTTTGCCATGCTGGGAAAAAACAAAAGATAAAAAGGGACATAACACAGAAACTCACTGACTTCACCCAGTGACTCCTGCGCAGAACAAGGAGGATTTAATGTCCCTTAGCTAATCAAGTTACACCAGTCAAATTCGGAATCACAGTGAGGTATCCAATCCTCTCCTCCCTGCACACACAGCTCTGGAATCATAGAATCTCCCCAAAAGGCTGTTGAGTCCATCTCTAGTTGAACTTTTGCAAACACCACCTCCCCAGGCACTCACTTCCACCTCCTGCTGGACTAGACCATTCATAATTCTGGCTCCCACTTCACAGCTGAGCTGCCTAACCCAGAACATTGAAGAAAAAACCCTTAATACTGAGCTGATCTTGTGGGGTTCAGTGTCTGCCCCCCAAGATCAGCTTCCCTTGCAATAGGGGTGGAAATCTCCAAGGAATAACCTGACAGCAGGATCATATCCCTCTGAATTCATCCATCAAAACCCAGACTGGGACCTTTCAAATACTCAGTGAGGTTCTTTGGACCTGACCTTAGAGTCTGAGTCCTTAAGTTGGAAAACACCTTTAAGATCATCGAGTTCAACCATTACCCACCACCACCATCATATTCACCACTAAAACACGTCTCCAGGTGCCACATTCACAGGTTTTTTGGACAGTCCCAAGCATGGTGACCCCACATTTGCCCTGGAAGCCTGTGCTAATGCTTTACAACCATTTTATTGAAAAATAAATTCCCATGGAGAAATTTTATGTTCTCCACATGCAGGAATTTTATCCACAGGTACAGCTGGCACTGTGTCAGGAAGACGCAGGGAAGTGAGAAGCCAAGGAGAAAGTGGAATATCCTGAATCCAGATTATCCAAGCACAAATCATCCCCCATATCCCAATGACTCCTGTGAGCCGCTCATGGCTCCCACAGACCTGTGTGACTACAGCCAACAGCATCCATAAAAAGAGGGAAGACAAGGAACAGGCCTATCAGTTGTAAATAGGAGATTTAGGTATTGTCATTCAAATCAGCCTCAGTCAGCTGCTGCCTTTCCTTCGATCCACTTCCCACTCAACAGCAAACGGAGTCACAGCACATCTCAGCTCCTCAGGATCCACAGTGGAATGTGGGAACACCTGGAGTGGCAGGTGGAATCAGGCTTAGGCACGGAGGAGAAGGGAGTAAATGGGAAAATGTGATTCTCCAAGCATTCTGCATTGCTGAAATACCGAGCTCCCCACCACTCTGCCAGGCAGCAGAGAGGAACTGAAAAGGGAATGAAACCGTCTCCTGTCACACTCCTGATTCGTGCTTTTACATAACAAGCCGGAATCACTGTGACTCTGGTTTAGCATTTTATAATGTTTAATCACAATATTTGACTTTTCCCTCTCACTGCTGGGGATGAGAACCCCCTTAGTGCTACATCTACTTAGAAAGTGTCTTATTCCTTGTGTTGTTATGTTGGCATATAGAGATGTCCATTTTTCCAGGAAACTCCTGGGAACCTCCAACTACCCCAAGGAGGGTTTCAGGAAGTTATTGAGGATAGCAAAGATTTTCTCAAGTTATCTGGGAAGTGACATTTCTGGGTGGACCCATGGGTATTTTCCCATGGCCAAGGAATTCCTTTAATTAATTCTTGTTTAAACTGGAGCACTGATTTTTCAGAGCCAGTACCAGCTGATCCCTCCTGGCCTACAGCCTGTTCCTGTGGGAAGTCTTGAAATCAAGATTAAATTACTTTCTCAAGGCTCTGTGGCCTAGAAGAGGAAAGCAGGGGTTGGCATTTGCTGTCCTGTGTTACCCCTAAATGGTCACTTCCAGCTGGTAAATGTGTAATTCTCTAAAAGTGCCTCCTTCCACATTCCAGTCAGGAAGTTCCTGAGGAAAAGGTGGCTTTGCCTCAGCACTCTGCACCTTTCCCTGCTCAGGGGTTGCATTCCCCTCATGTTTGAGGAGCATTTAGGGAAATCTCTGACGACTCAGAGGAGTGAGTCTGTTCTAGGGAGCAGTAACAGTGCTTGTAATTGTCCTGTAGGATCCTGGAAAATGTACTGTTTCCATTTCCCTTTGCTACCATTGAATTTTAATGCAGGAGTGTCCATTGATATTCATTATTCATCTGTCCTTGAATTTTTAACCAATGTGTGCTGGAGATTATTCTGCATTTAGAGAGAACTGGGAGTGCACAATGATTCAGCTGGCCTGGTACATCCTGCCACACTGCAGGACCATTTTCAGCAAAAAGAGGTGGCTGATACCATAATTGGGAAACTGGTTAAACTTCACAAGAAAAGGATGCCAGGAGTCATCTGCTGCATGACATTGAAATCCATCTCCCTGGGATGTGTGTCCAGAGCTGTGTGATCCCCACCACCCCCAGGGTGAGGATTCTCTGCTACGCAGGCCTGGTGTTGGCCCTCTCAGAGCCCGGGTACAACATTCATCACAGAGATTTAAAAAACAAAAAATTTAATTTTAAATACAAGTTATTTCTTCATTATTTTCCTTGGAAGTAATCCGAGTGCTAACTGCACCTTTCTTTGAAAGTATTGGGAATTCAGCTTTACTTTCTCATTCCTTTTTCCATCTATACATTGCAGATCAGATTCACATTTCAGCTCTTTTGATGTCTTTAGCACTCCTCACTTTTCAAATAAGAATTGTGTTGTTCGCAGTGTTGGGATTTTTTTTCAGCTCCTGGAATCAAGGAACTGTGTGAGAATCTCAGTTTGCACTTGGCAGTGTATTTGTGGCTTTGTATTGCAAGGGAAGTAGGAAAATATCACCCAAATGTGCTGTGAAGGGCTGACAACTGGAGAGAAAATAAAATAATTTTTCAAAAGAAAATCTGTGCAACTTTCCCCCTCCCCCCAGTTTTTTCTCCTTTATTTTTAGTTTTTGGGAGAGAAGGAAATAGAAAATATTTCCGTCCTTCTGAAAGCCTAAGCCTCCTCCTTTTCCTGGCTCAAATGTTGCAGGTAGAGAAGCAGGGTCCAGAACTCTGATTCTATCCCTGACCATCAGAACCCATGGCCAGACTCAAACCCCTGCAGGGACCTGACTCTGACCATCTCAACCACATTCCCAGCACATTCCTGCTCCTTCCAGGAGCAGCTGGAGTGCTGGGGGTGGTTTCTGGAGCAGCCCAGCAAGTACCAGGGTAACGCCTGGTCTCCCTCCATAAGGCACAGAGCGCTGGCCCCCTCAGCCCAGCTCCTTTTCCAGCTCCTTCAGATAATTCCAGCAGACAATTATTCCATCCCCCTGCTCTCCTGGGCTCCCAGTCCCTTTCTACCACAGCAGCACTTCCAGGGACATGCTGGGAGCAGGGCTGACCCTCACACATGGTCCTGTCTTTAATTTATGGCTTCTCCCAAGAAACATCAGGCAGGATTCTGTTGCCATGAACTCAGAGATGACCCTTTCTCAAGGCCCAAACACTCATGCCTAGATCCAAAAGAAGAAATTACCTAAGTAATGTTAAAAATCAATGATAATTAAGCATTTCAATGCTTTGCAGAGCTGGTCTTTTGAGGTGACAACTATTGAGAAATATTTGGGTTTTAATGAAAGTCTGAATTTTCCGTAAAGGTGGCAAAGGGAAGATGGATTGAGCTGAACTTTTCATCATTATTATTTCTCTGAGGGCAGAAACAGAAACAAAGTTCTGAGTAAGGAGAGCCTTTTCCAGAAAATATTACAAATATTTCAGCAGTGTGGAGAATGAAAAAGCCATTCCCAGAGGAATGGGAATCTCTGGGAAGTGATTGTGTCCTTTCTGCCTGGAATGAAACCAGTATCAAAAGTGGGATTGGAAAGTACTTATTAGCATACATTCTGTATATTTTAGATCAACTTCTCATTCTGAACGATTCTTTGTTTTCATTGTTTTGAACCATAGTCCAAGGCACTTGGTTTGTACTGGACTTTAATCCATAGGAGCCTGAGTATCCCACAAGATAAAAGTAATCCAGAGGAATTTCATTTTGTGTTTGCCATCACAGAGGATTTGCTAACATTGCCTAAACCCTCTGTTCTGTTTCTTGGTGCAAAAATCCTGCACAGATCTTGCTGGAAGAAGAGGAAAAAAGCGAGGTAGACACGCAGCATGAGAAATCCTGATTGAAACACAGGCTCAGACACATTCCCAGATAGCCAAAGCTGGGAACTCTAATAAGCAGCATTAGGAAATATGAATATCACTACCAGAAAGACACACGAGATCGAGAGCTCCAGTTAATAGGGAACAAATTTATTCCAGAGCCTGTTACATGAGACTGACAACAACCAGTGCTATTCCAAAGAGCACCTGGAGCTTGCCAGGACAGACACAGGCCAATTTTCTTGGATTGTAGCTTTTACTGTCACTCTGAAATGGCTCCTTCTCTTCACCTACTAATAACTGTGCTTTGGAAATTCATTTGGAAATCACAGCCTTTCCCATTCCCCTGAATTCCAGATTTGCACAATAATTTCCAGGGATATTGTCTTCCCAGACCTTAGGGAACATGCCTGCGTTCCACAGCAGAATGGGCCTGTCAGAACACTAGACAGCAAAGGGAGAGATGAAGTTTCCAACACATCACAGCTACTTCAGCACAAAGGGCTTTCCTTGGACCAGCAAAACTGATTCTCTTGGTGCTTGAATTATGTCAGAAGAAACAATTAAGCATCAAGATCCTTTTTCAGAGCTGAGCTCTTCAAAGCCAACCAGAAAATGGAAAGATGGATATCTTGGCTTCCTGCTAGTCTTTGAAGAGCTTTATCATCCCCACAGCTGATGAAGCATTTGAAGCTGGTCTTAAGGAGAAGTCTCTGAAAAACCTGGAAAAAATCTGTCTGCTGTATGAACTGATGTGCAAAGCTCTCTGCTCCTGATTGTGTTGTTCTTGGAACAGCCCAAACATCCACCAACTCAGCTTTATACATTCTTTACTGAGCTTGGCTAAATAAGCAAGAGATAAATCTACTGGTAATGCAATTAAGTCATAATTATAAAGAAATACATATGCAATTACGTCCCCATCCTTATTAAAGTTGAATGAATGCTTATGGGTTTAACTACCTTTTAACTACAGAGCAAAGGAAAGCTAATTAGAGAGTTGTGAAATTTTAAATTTCAACTTTTCCTAAAGGAAGGGTGACAATAACTGCCTGGAAAAGAAGGCCTGGAGTTCTTGGAGAGAAAAACACAGTCACATGTTTTGTACAAAGCAATTAAGAGTGCAAGCAAAGTGTGCTAATAAAAATTCAATTATATATCTATTATATGCACAATTCCCAACTGATTGCATTGCAGCAGGATTTTTATCTGGGATAGACCCCACACTTCCATCAGAAAAATCAACTGGAGACGGTTTCTAATAAAGCTTTGGTAAAAGAGTGCAACAAAAGAGATTAAGGCTTATTAAGAGCTGCAAATGAGAGCTTCTGAGTGTGATGTGAGAAAGGCCCTGAAGAGCAGTAGTGTTGGAACATGGAATTCAGTGTTGGCACATGGAATTCAGTGTTGGCACATGGAATTCAGAGTTTCCAGGAGTTACATTCACCCCTTAGACACTGGGGCCTCACCCAAGCACCACAAAGGTGACTTTGATCAGAGATATAGAAAGGGTCCTGCTGCCAAACATGTGGGAATTGTGAGAAATTCCAGTAACACCCCAAGTAACACCCTGCAGTTCACATTTCCTCTTGATGCAGAATTCTGAGCTGTAGGTTTGGGGTGGCCATCCCTGCACACAGCTGGTTCATAGCCATGATGGTACTAACTGCTCCCAGGAAGAGTTGTACAGAGATTAAGTTAAATTAAATTAAATGAAATCAAATCACATATGAGAACAGCAGAAGCTGAAGGGCCTGGAGCAGGGAAACTTCGGTTCTGTAGTAATGCGATAGTTGGCTCTGACAATTAAGGGATGAATATTATTCATATATTAAGAGAAGTTTTATAGATACATAGTCAGGTTATTTTGGTATGTTGTCCCCATTGTCCTCTTTCCCCTCCCCCTTGTGTTGTTGCCACTGGAGGGCCTTGGTAGTCCGGGCATTTGGGGGAAGGGCAAGCCTGTTACTGCAGCTACACCTGACCTGCAGCCAAGGTGTAAGAAAGTGATCTGCACTGGGCAGAGCAGGAGTTCCCCGACAGACTTTGGGGGGGCCAAGGGCACAGGAGCAGAGCAGCCCTTTTGTAGTCGAGCACGTGGCTGCTGGTCACAGGAACTTCCAGCACTGTAATTTTTCCTTATTCAGTTTGTAATATACGTTATAAAATAATTCGTGCTATAAGAAATTAAAAACAGCAGCATTTGTTAAGCAGCAAACAGTATCAAGCTAAGTGATACGAATGAAGATTCAAATATCAGGGAGACACTGCCCTCAGAAATGTATATTCCAAAGAATTTTCTCGTCTGACAAGATCCCAGCAGGAGGCATCTGACAGACATCAGCAAGATAATATTCATCGCCAGAAGTTTATCCCAGAAGATTCTGATTTGACAAGATTTCAGCACTTCCAAAAAACTAGCAACACAAAAGGACTATTACGATAATATGCTAATGAAGAGCTCCCTTCCAGAGCCAAAAAACTGTACAAAATGAACCCCTTTAGAAGTAATCTTCAGAAAACCCAGGAGAACTTTGGTGCGATAGAGGCTAAAATCTAAGGTTTCCCCGACTCTGATCGCCTGGCTCAGAGTCAAATTGCTTGTAGCTTTTTCCAAATTCATACTTTGATTACTGAATAAATTTATTTAATTATGAAATAGGAGTATTCATTTACAACAACTTCTTCTATTGTATTTTGTTAAGGTTTAATAAACCTTTGAAATTTTAAAAGATGAGCATTATTTCTCACAGGTTCTCAACCTCTTGCTCTTCTTTGGGCAGTCAATCTGCTGAGCACCAACCACTTTTGGTTACATTGAAAATAAGCCCAGAAATCCATGTGGCTGTAAGTCTTAATTTAAGAAATATAATTTAAAAAAAACAAACAAAGAGGGAAAGGTCTGGGTTAGCAGAGGGATGAGGACAGTTAGCAGCTTTTTTGAGTCCTTCTCCTCATGAAGCATCCCAGGCCATGACCTGGGAACTATTACCTGGTCACAGCTGCAGGAAAAGAGCAAAGTGTTGCCTTTGGCAGCCAGGTACTGTGGCCATGGGCATTGCTGGGAGAAAAGGTTCCAGGGGGACTGCAGGAAGCCAGACAGATTGTCCAGCTCAGAGTCTGCCTTACTCCTGGCACATTGCCATGACAAAATCACTACCAGAGCAAGCTTCCACCCCAGAGACACTTGACAAACCAGGAGGAACGTTCAGCACCATCAGGACAGCCTGAATGTTGGCCCGACTGCTACAAAAAGTGCACTTTATCAGTAGTTCTTTCCCATGGCTGGTAGTAGTTCATTCCCATGGGAATTTATGGCTGAGGAATCATGCAGGGCAAAGCTTTCCAAAGGTTTCAGGGAGGGGAGCATCATGGTGAGGCCAGAGCTTTGGTACCACCGGGCTGAGGGTGGGGACAAGAAAACAGGGTTGGGGTATGAGTGAATGTGCTGGACTGAAAACATTTGGTGTGTATCAACATCTGTTATGTATCAGAGCTTTGTACTGCCAGACACAGTGGGATTTATTTGGGAGCACAAGAATGGAAATTCCTATGAAACCCTGGGGTCTCTCTATGCCCATCTGCATGATCTCAAGGGTCAGGTAGAGATTCACCGTTTTTTTCTTTTCTTGGTTCTTTCTCTATTTTTTCCCTGTTTTCCCTCAAACACCTCCACCCTCAGAATAAAATGGAACTGAAAAGAACTTGCCTAACAATTTCTGAATCTCCTGGTGATCCTTTGGGTGAAGTGGCTTCCTATGCCATCTGCCAGCACAGAGGAGAAATAGGAAAGGTCAGTCCAACACCTTCACCCTGGCATTGTTTCATGCACACCTTGGCTTTGTTTTCCTCTGAAGCACAGGGTTTCAGCCTTTCAGGCCTTTCTCATTTCTCCTCTCAGCCAAGGTCTCTTGGCCTTGGACCAGAGAAGCCTGGTGCAGGGAAATTGGTCTTTTGTTGGGACAAAGAGCTGAACTGCTTGGAGGGTTGGGAGATTGCAGAAGATAGTTGAGGAGCTGCGTCTCTCCATTTTCCATGGCAATACCCAAATGTGAGGATAAGTTTAATAAAGGGCTTCTTTCATCAGTTTCTTTTGTTGCTGAAAGCCACAATACTGCTACACTTTATTACAGCAAGTGAAGGCAAACAGAAAGAGTAAACCCCTGACTCAGACTCTTCCCACTCTCTGATCCACCAGGAAAGTTTTTGCCTTGCAGGGGTTTTCTGAGACCGAGTGCCCAGTTCAGGGTTCAGAGCAAAGCAATTTCTGGGCACAGGTAGACTCGTGTCACCCCAGGGTTAAACCCATCAGCCTTGCTGTAAGCTGAGTTTATCATCAAAAGCCACCTCCTACTTCCCAAATGCAAACAGATTCTCCAGCCCGGGGTTGAATTAGAAACTCTTTTTAAATCTTAAAAGGCTCTGATTTCCACCTGAACTTCTGGGTCTGTTGCAAAACAAAAAAGTCACTGAATCAGACAAATTCAATTCTGTCATTATATGGGGACAGAAATTCACACATTTTTGTTCATAAGCATTCAAAAAATGTTACTGCAAGTGTTAAATTCACTCCAGTCCTGTGAGAGATGGCTATCTCTGACTTCCTGATTATAATTAGAATCACAGTTTTGGTGAGGTTTTTAGTCTCTTCATTATAAGGATATAATTGTGCTTGGTAATTGCCACAAAGTTGCAGATCTCTTTCTTAGTTCTGGCCTCAATTATATTCTTTGATTTGCAACAGAGGCTTTGCACTCCAAGAGCACACCCTAAATTTTTTACACCCTAAAAATTCCTGATGTCAAAGTTCCCAAGCATGAAGGAAAATGGTGTTCCTAACAGTCGTCTGTACTGGATCTAACTGGGGGGGTGGAGGCCAAATTCCATATTTTCCTGAAGCCATAGGGCATCAGGAATTTTCCCTAATAAGCAAACTTGGCCCAGGTCAGTGGATCCATCACATGGCCTTTGAGAAAGGAACATAAGCAAACTCTTCTGAGCACTGACACCAAACAAAGCCATCAAAGCCTCAGCAGCTGGAGCACAAGGACTTCCCCAGAACCCAAATCAGCTCTTTTCCATCCTTAATGGCTTTGTGAGATGCCTGAAATGGGCGCTGAGGGATTCTAATCACCTAAATACCATTTATTTACCTTTGTACTTCAGCAGAAAATAGGACAAGAGACTTCTAGAAACAAATCCAACACAAATTGGAAAAAAGGAGAAAATTCTCTGCACAGAAAAGGAGACTAAACCTGGTGTGTCCTGACACTGCCATGCAGAAACCTTTCAATTTAAAGCAGCATTTAACACACAACTGTGCCAAAGGCAACCTGAAGATGTTCTGTCATATCTCATTTATGCTGCAATGCCACAGCAAGAAGGAAGAATTCCCTGTCAGCACAGCAGTCCTTTTCTTTCAAAGGCTAAAGAAAAATCACCAAGGAATTGGAGGCACTGTTGAAGAAGGTGAGATGTGAAATATCCTGATTTTCTAGCCCTGTGGAAAATGTCTTAGGCAGCATGGAAGGACTAACAAGGGCCAGCAGGTTTTGCTGCAGGCATTGGGAATTCAGGTGCCATGGGAATTTGCCAGCTTCCCACTTCTCTCGCAGGGAGCAGGTTGGGGGTGCTGGCTCATCAGTGCTAACAAAACAGGCTCACAATATGTGTGCAACTCCCCATGGCACCCCAGCACCACACTCAGGCATTGCTGGAGCAGCAGTGACACACAGGGACAGACTCCTGCACCTCCACTTCCAGCTTGGAAAATTAAATCTGTGATCCAAGGAGGGAGTGGGGACTAAGGGAGTTCAACAGCACTTTGAGAAGGAATCCCCACGCTGAGAAGGAAGGGGCCATTCCCCGAGGCCCAGCTGCCACTTCCTTCCAAACATCGCAGACGAAGTGTCCAGGGCCAGGTTGGACAGGGCTTGGAGCAGCCTGGGCTGGTGGAAGGTGTCCTGCCCACGGCAGGTGTGGCACTGGATGATCCTTATAGTCCCTTCTAAGCAATCCATTCCAGGATTAGCTAAGGATGATATCATTATCTTCCTCTTACCAAGGCAAGCTGTGGTATCCTTGTCTCCAAACAGTTCTGCAGAAAGTCCTGTTTAGCTTCTGTCCACTCCATTTCCATCCAGCCCCCAGCCAGAAACGAGTTGAAAAATGGAATAGGAAACAAGGAAAATGCTTGGCTGCTCCAAACTCGGCTGGGTTTGAGGAGCTGGGCTCCTGCCAGCAGTGTTGATGGAACAATTGTGTTTGGCTGCTAGAAAATCTTTAGCATTGAAAATTATTCCAATGCTGTTGTGTTCCATCCCTCAGGAACAAATCCACCACAGATTTCTCCCTCATCCCCATCCTGCTGTTTGATGCATTGGGAAAACCTGGGCTGGTGCACTAAAGCTGCCAAGAGCTCTCATTTAAAGGAGCAGCAGTCAGTGTTCCACGGCCTGTTCGTGGCTCTCAGCGGAAAAGTCCTTTGGGAGGCTCTGGCAGCAAGGACTTGGAGAAGCCACAGACAGGATGGGAAAGCAGAAATTATTGAAGACAAGGCTTGAAAAAACTATCTGGATTTACACTAAGCTATATTTTTCCATGAAAACTGAACCATATCTTTCTTGTCACTGAACTGATTAATTAACCTGCCTTTTAATGTCAAACCTGAGACACTTCCAAGCAAGTTTGGCTGGTAATTTGGACCTTTCATTCCTTTGCAACAGTTAAAATTGATAATGAGGACTGTGAGCAGTATCTCAAAGCAATCTCTCCAGCTTTCCAAGAGGAGGTTTGAAGGCTGCAAAGGATGGTTTGACTCATGTTACACAACTTTTTGAATTTTCTGACACTGCACCTCCTAGAATTTTGCATTGGAAATGCTGATAGGAAAAATTCATCATAGCTCTGGATGTAAATTCTTTAAGTGGCGACTACAGACTGGAAATTTGGTCCTCAGAATTTTCTCCTCTGCCTGCGAGTAGGAATGGACCAGGTGGGTTTGGTCTCCTGTAGGCTGAGTTGTACCTGAGTACTTCCAGCATCCTCAGTTTCTCAATTCCTCCCTTCTCATGGTGCCAAAATCCAAATTTGCATGAAGTCATGACTAAAAAGGACACCCAGAAATCCCACTAGGCTGCAATCAAAACATCCTGATTGCACCCAGATTTGTTCTGCATTAATTATAACACAGTGCAAAACAACTTTCTACTCCCTGCTTTGGTCTTTTTTAAAGAATAATCATCAGAACACCCAGCAATAACAGCACAAAACCATACAGAGGCTCAGGAGTCACTCAGAGTCTGCCTGGGGGCAGAATGACCAGGGCTGCTTTAATACATGCATTAAATATCTGAAACACCAATCTGAAAATTCCGTTAAACCATAGGGGAAAAAACTTTTTTCAATAAGATTACATGACCAAAATGTCAGGATTGGAGCATTAAAAGCATTAACATACACTGGAAAACCCAGCCCAGAGCTGGCTGGGAAAGGCCCTTCTGCTGCCACACCACTCAACAATGAGCACTGGCGTGTTCTTAAAACAGTGTTCTGAGGAAAATAACACAATTTGGGGTTTTTCTGCCCGGGGTACCTGCCCAGCAGGCTGCATCCCCTGGGTCCTTCTGGGGCAGAGGTGGCACTTTGCGATGGGGTTTATTTGGCATGGAGGGATTCAAAAGTTGGACTCCATGATCTCAGAGATCTTTTCCAACCCCCATGATTCTGTGATTCGGTGATTGTACATAGAATTCCACCTGGAATCATAGAATCATTGAGGCTGGAAAAGCTCTCCAAGACCATTGAGTCCATGCTGTGCCCAATCCCCACCTTGTCTCCAGCCCAGAGCACTGAGTGCCACCTCCAGGTGTTCCTTGGATACCTCCAGGGATGGGCACTCCAAACCTCCCTGGGCAGCCCCTGCCAAGCCCTGACCACCCCTTCCATGGGGAAATTCCTGCTGATGTCTGCCCTGAGCCTCCCCTGGCCCAGCCTGAGGCCGTTCCCTCTCCTCCTGTCCCTATTCCCAGGGAGCACAGCCCAACCCCCCCGGCTGTCCCCTCCTGTCAGGAGCTGTGCAGAGCCAGGAGGGCCCCCCTGAGCCCCCTCTGCTCCAGGCTGAGCCCCTTCCCAGCTCCCTCAGCTGGTCCTGGGGCTCCAGCCCCTTCCCCATCTCTATTCCCTTCCCTGGACAAGGTGTTCCAAATCCCTGCTGTGGGATAGCTGGGATTTGGGAAGACACAGTCTGCTCTCCCCAAAACTAACTAGGCCCTTACAAGTCAGCTCATTTATCATTCCAGAGGGGAATTTTCTCATCAGTTTTCAAATCAGAACCTCCTCAAATCCCAGAGCTAATCAGCCACTGATTTACTGCGGGGTTTTGCTCTATAATTTCCAAGGCTGCATCCAGAGGCTGGGCTGGAATGGCAGTTCCTTTTTGTTCTGGAGTTCTCTGAATGGATCTGATTACAGAGCCAGGGAATTAAAGGGGCTGTCAAATGGAAAGGACAACTTCAATAGAGCCAAGTTTAGAGCTTGAAGGAACTGGAGCAAGGAAAAAGAATGCAAATAATTCACCACCAATGCAATTTTTGGTTGTATTTATGCCAGATCTGAACAGGTACTTTGCAAACAGACTTTATTTTGTTTCTGCTGCTCTCAGAAGATTTAAATGGTCTCAAGTTTTAAAAATCCTACTTTGTCTGTGTCACACAGAGATCTGTCTCTTTAATGTTCAGGAAAAGTGTCCCAGAATGGGCTTTCCTTTGCCTGGGGACCGAGCTGAACTGAGCCAGAATCTGAGAGATTAAAAGGGCTTAACTTGTTATGATCGATGGGGAACTTTGAGAGGTGTCTTCACCAAGGTAATTAAAGCTGCAGGTACAGCCTGATACTCTCCCCAAATGTCAGGTGTGAGCCACACAGAAAAGAAACAATTTCCTAAGGTAGACGTTTTTAGATTGGTACTCCCAGAAATGTAAAATCCTGAGATCACCACGGTGACAGGATTTCTTGACAGGGAGAAAAGCAAACAAGCACTTGTGGGGTAATCAGGAAGTCCCTTTTCGGACGGTCCCAGGATGAAAATTGAAGTTCTTGGAGGCAGGAGAAATAGAAGGGAAAAAAAAAAAA